>OW240915.1:48304704-48332894 GCA_933207985.1 Pelobates cultripes | reverse complement strand
CCGTCTTATGCTGATGCTGTCATGGGTGTCATGAGGGTTAGGGAGTATACACAAGGGTGTTTTATGAGGTATGCTGATTTAAGGAGACCTTGAGTGTTTAATGTTATAGCATTCCTTAGAGGAACACTCCAAGTACCATATGTGGATCATGGATAAGACGTTTGTCTACTTACCATGGGGGGCTTGAGTGTACTCCTGGCACCATAATCAATACAGCATGAACACTCAAAAGAACACTCCAATATCAGAGAGAAATACATTTATTTCTAGTGTTGGAATGTTCTTGTGTCATTGTCGAATTAGAGTTCCACAAAAATATGCTACTTACCCCAAATCCGGCCGTGAAACATTCTCCTCTCTGAATCCATATCATGAGAGAGGCATTGGGACACAAGATGTATGCACACAAATAGCTCTGATGTGCCTGCAAAACATCTCATAAATAAGTACTGAAACCAATGCTTCTCCATTGCAAGCCCTCATTTGTAGTTTCAGTGAGAAGAGGAGGGTAATGGAGGTGGTAGCAAGGGAGTGCTGATTTCTCTTGACTAGACACCGGGGAGATGTTAAAAAGAAGAATTACAAAATGCAGATTTATATTGAAACTGGCACTTTCATAAGATAAGACAAAGAGAACATGATGTTAACCCCTAAAGTACTTTAGCAAGCTAAAGCTGAGTGACTAGATATCTAAGGTTATTCTGAAACAGCATCATCTGTTGTTATGCATGACACAAAAATAGTTAATCTGGTTTTATGATATTCAATATTACCCTTTTTCCTGCAAGCTGGAGAATGGAACGCCAAACAGTTTTGAGACACTTATGTGTAGTTGCAAGATTGAAAAAAGAGACTGTTGCTGTCACAGGACACTCTGGAGAACTTCTGACAAAGTCGCTGCAGCTTGACTGGGATCACTCTGGAACTCTTTCATATGACCAAGCTGCAGCTCTCTTTTCCAAGGCAAGTATCAGAGACTATACTGTGATCATCTTGACTATGATCATCTACTGCCTTTACAAACACACTTGTGGCTCTCAGGCATAGCTCTCTTTTAAACTTGTCCCAGGATACAGGGACCAAGTACCTAAAATCCCTGAACAAATCAACCAGCACACACAGCTCCAAAAAGAATTTACAAACAATATTTAAAAAAAGACTAGCCTTTGCCGACTAGTCCTTAAGCATGTGGTGTAAACCTTAAAAATATAAACAAACATACATAATGTAAAGGACAAGCAACATTGTAATTCCTCAAATATACAACACAATCACAACTTTGCAAACTAGGGAAAAACCTAGATATATAGGTGCTACTGGCAGTTATTTTTCAATATCCTAATGTGGATATTATGCTAATGCAAACAATGCATTTTCCAGTTTCAACAAAAGAAGGCAATCCAAATAGCCCCCGTGTACCTGTCTCCCCAAAGCAACCCCATTCCAGGCCAGAGCCCATAGTCGGTAGGAAGGATACTGGCTTGCAGTCCTCTCCAAGTACAAAGGTAACGGAGGATGCCTTTATTAGTAGGGCTGGGAACATACCCTCTAAATATTACTGCAATAGGGATTTCACCACCTTGTTGTGATATTAGATTTAATGGAAAGGAACAGTTCATGGCATCCTTAGATATGAACCAGGCACAGTAACACATGCATCCTATTATGGCCAAACAATCTGAGCTGAGCAAAACTAGGGAATAACATTACTTTCTTTATGTCTGTGAATGAATCACATCCATGGGTGTCATTAAGCTAATATAGTCCTAAACACAAAGTGATAAGAGGATATGATCAATCCATTTGCCACAAATTAAGCAGCACTTTGCAGTGATGGGTGTGTTGCTAGGTGACATTAGTGATAATGTCAATAAGGTGAGGCCACATTTATCAGTTTAGGCACATTAAATTGGTCCCTAGCTGACAGGCAAGCCACAAGTATCAATAGGCATTTTTTTATTTGAAGCCTCAGCGAGAAAATGTAAAATGTCAGAACATTCCTTGTCATCATTTTGTGTTTTGAACCCATGTAAAATATGATGTCATGCTATGACCTAACAACAGTTTGACTTATTTACTGGGGTCTGCAGGGTACCACTTCCTTTCTCCTTCACACCCTACAAACAACCAGAATCTGTGAAGCTCTCATTCAATGAGTTAGCTTTTGGCTGTCTGTTAGCTGTGGAGATGACAGGGATCAGTGACCAGCTAACCCCAGGTAAGAAATTAAGCTGTCCTAAACTTTTATGACTCCTTATAATGGAGGGTGTAAGGGCACTCTTGGCACCATAAACACTACAGTGTGCAGTAGTGGTTATAGTGCTTAGAATGTTCTTGTAAGGAAATATTTAAAAATAGTATATACAAACCTATGCAATGATTTAACAAACACATCTTGCTGAACTGCAGCCTACATAGCTTTTAGCACCATTTGGTTTAATTCTCAAAAGCATTTATAGTTTGTGTTTGACAGGTGCATTGTTGTTACCCCAGGGAGGACCAAAAAACTGGGTTAGAAAAAGGCAGTAGCACTTTCTCTAACACACTTTCTCTAACACTTTTAATAATCATCAGCATTCACGGACAAACTCATAATATTAATAAAATATGAATTAAAATATCTGCAGGGAACATGCCACCCATCTGACATTAATTCTGCTTGAAAAAATAATTCTTGGAACAAGGAGCAGAGTCAGAATTTGTGGAAATCAGTTCATTAAACTCTCACAAACCTGTACAATGTATTTGCTATAAATCAAAAGAAAGCAGAATGTTCTATTTTTAGTGTTAGGGGTAGTGCTGGGGTGGAGGGTTATTGGCAGTGTGAGGGTAGTGTTGGGGTTTTGAGGACGTATTTACTGTTTGGGTGTTAATCCCAGGCAGATCCATGTATATTCTGGTTTTGCATGAGAACTACATGGTGGTGAATCACATATTACAGCCCATTAATTACAGGGAATATTATCATGGATCACTATCTGTGCAGTACGGTAATGTGTAAAAATATTCAACAGTATATATATTTCATTTTATGATCAATAAATCAAGACATTTGAAATACACACATAAATTGTTGTGTGGTGCAATAACCACAATAACTACAATATACACTACCTTGTGTCAGAAGTTAATTGCATTAGCAATAGACCTGTTCAAGCCTCAGTAGTGCAGGTTCTATTCCCATTCAGGTCAACTCAGCCTTCCTTGCTTCTAAGTTAAATAAATTAAGTGACATTAAAGGAAGATTTAAAGAGAATATAATGTGCACCTCACTGTACACTTACACACCGGTTATCTCCCAAACTGAGTAATAAATGGAAGGAAACACACCTGTGGGCCACCGTGGATGTGTCATCTCTATACACAGTGATTGACAATGGAAAAGGCATAGCGGCAATTAAGAATGTACTAGAGCAGGACGATGATTTGGATGTCAATCAAAGTACATTCATTTTAAATGACATATTCTTAATACTAATTCAGAATTATTTGAGACACAGTTTTAGTTCCATATTAGTGGTAACTCCATGGGCTCCAGGTTTGCACCCTGCTATGCCAACCTTTTTATGGCAATGTGGGAAGATACCCACATTTGGGTTGAGCATAACTAGTCATTAAACCTGGTGCTCTGGAAGAGAGTTATAGATGATGTGATCATAACATGGGATGATCCGCAATCAGAACTGTCCAATTTTTTTTTACTTAAATTGACACAAATGATTTTGGTCTTAAATTTGTCCAGGAGATTCATGTGAAGTCAATCAGTTTTTTAGATATTTAATTTTATATACAAGGAAATCGGATTGGTCATAAAACTTTTTTTTTAAATCTACTGATAAAAATAGTTATGTCGATTTTAAAAGCTGCCACCATCGGCAATGGCAGTATGCGTATTAACACAAATTGCACAAGAGATGACTATTTTGTGACCCAACTAGAAAAGATGCATAGATAAAAATTATCCTAAAAATCTATTGGATAATACCAGGAATCTTGTACGAAAACAAAGAAATAACTCTGACTTCAGGATAAATAGACCTAATAGAAGTAATACATATGATTTTAGTCTTGATTTATCCATGAAGCCAAAGATTATTTATAACAAAGCCAAAAACGTCAAATCACACTTGACCCCGAGTCTCTTACTCAAATGCGAAAAACAAACCTTTGAACATTTTCCTAAACCTGCTTGTTTTCACAAATGTGGACATCTGCCAAAAAGAGTTTATCAGTACCAACACAGGAAAAGTTTAAAACATTTTATTAATTGCTGCACAAAAAAATCAATTTATTACAATCCCTATGTGGGGCGTAAAATGTGGGACGGACCATAAGAACATTGAGGGAATGCATTTTAGAACATTTAAGAGCTATTAATAATAAAGATATGAAACATAGTGTCCCGAGACGCTGTAATAGCTGCGCCATCTTTGATCCTAATGGGTTTTTTATGTATAGGGATAGATCATGTGGAAAATGATGAACGTAAAGATGATCTAATGAAAAATGTGTGCCAGCGAGAATCTATGTGGACATATAAATTAAAAACATTTGGGAATAATGGTCTAAATGTGGATTTGAATATTATGGCTTTTAATTAATTCTAATTAATACATTTTTATATTTGTTTATCTCCCCCTCTCTATATCTTTTTCATATATTTTCCATATTTGTATATATATATATATATATATATATATACATATATATTTTTTTTTTATTGAGATCAATTGTGAAATAATTTTCCTTTCTTTTATGAGACCAATTGTGAAATAATCTTTGTACAATTTTGCATATCTTTGCGCATCTATTATTATTTTGGTTTTATTAGGTTAAGGGATATTATATATGGATGAATTTATTGCCGGATTGTGCATTAATTGTTATATAATGACATATTTGAATGTATCAGCACTTTATTTATAATGTAGTGTATATATTTGACTTGAGTGTGGCAGTCAGTTCATCCATAAGTACATATTATGTAAATTATTTACCTACTCACCCATTTTATAGATCAATATCTATCATATTATGTCCTCACCAGGGTGGGTCTATTCAACAGACAAAGTCTGTGCGAATGTGCGACTTTTATGTTGCGGCTATGACCTCTGGCAGCCATTTGTTTGGTGGATTTACATACAATCTCTGGTCTGATAAATCGGATATCGTTGGATAATTCAGTTCAGCTGGGGGAGACTACCTGGGGCAGGGAGGAAAGGTGGAACACTGGGAGTGTTCTCTCTCTGTTTTTGGTCTCCACAAATGATCCATGATTTTGGTGGATTAATCAACTCCTCAGCTGAATCACATGATTTAAACAGGAAACATGTGGTTAAGAACACTTAACATTGATTGGTTGGAAAACAAAAAAAATTAACCTAGGGCCCAAATTTAGATTTCACAAGGTAGAGGGCACAAAAAAAGGAGGGTAACCCGTAAATGGTGAGTATCATAGAGAATAAACAAAAAAAGAAAAAAATGCCATTCTACCTGTGTATGATTTACTGAGAAAATTGTAGGTTAAAAAGTAACTTTTAATAAGTAAATCTAAAATAAAAATATAAAAAAGAAAAAAAATATAATATGAACAGCAGGAGTAAATGGAGACTATACAGCGAGTAAAACTCTGTGACTACTTATACAAGCTGTAAAAGTGTATACATAATAACACTAATGCTAAAGCAATACTGTTTAGCTACAATATAACAGTGTATTCCCAAGTAATAGAAGTGATACTATATTATATATCACTAATAGCTGTAACAAGAGGGGGGGAGATAAGACAAGTTATATTGTAGATATATGCCATTTCAAATGGAGTGTTCCTTTACAATTAGTTAAAAGACACTATATCACCAGAACCAGAACTACAACTTACTGTAGTGGTTCTGGTGTCTGTATCATATCCCTGCAGTCTTATCGCTGTAAACACGGCCTTTACACAGAAAAGGCAGTGTTTACAATGCTGGCTAGTAACACCTCTTGTGGCAGCCACTCATATGTCCACTAGAGGTGCAATAGCCTCCCAGTGCTATCCTATGGGAAAGCATTGGATTGGCTGAGATCATCAAGATTAATGATAGACACAAAGGCAGAGCCAGTCTGAGCCAGCTGCAGTGAAACTGGCACAGTGAGGGATGAATGATGCATAAAATCAAATTTAAATAATCACCAGAGAAAGGGGGACCTGGTAAATAATTGTGCATTCCATTACTATTTTGTTGTTTTCATGATGCTATAGTTATTATTATTATTATGACATTTATAGAGCGCCGTCAAATTCCGCAGCGCTTTACAATGGGTGGATGAACAGACATGTAGTTGTAACCAGACAAGTTGGACACACAGGAACAGAAGGGTTGAGGGCCCTGCTCAATGAGCTTACATGCTAGAGGGAGTGGGGTAAAATGACACAAAAAGGTAAGGATAGTATTAGACTAGTGACAGTTGCAGAAGAGGTATCAGTCAGGAGCTATTAACAGTTTAATTGATACACTTTTATGAAGAAGTGGGTTTTTAATGATTTTTTGAAGGAGTGGAGACTGGGTGAGCATCTAATGGAGGAGGGAAGCAAGTTCCACAGGAACGGTGCAGCCCTCGAGAAATCTTGAAGGCGAGCATCAGAGGTGGGAGTACGGACAGAAGATAGACGTAAGTCTTCAGCAGATCTTGTGTAAAAGGGAGGATAGATAGGTGGGAGCAGCATTATGTAGAGATTTGAAAGCAAGAACCAGAATTTTAAATTGAGCTCTATATTTTTAATAGGAAGCCAATGTAGGGACTGACAGAAGGGTGAGGCATGGGAGGTGTGGGCGGACAGGAAGATGAGCCTCGCCACCGCATTCATTATGGACTGTAACGGCGCAAGTTGGGAGCACGTAAGACCACTGAGAAGCAGATTACAATAGTCAAGGCGAGAAAGGACAGTGGAATGGACCAACACCTTAGTGGCATCTGGAGTTAAGTAGGGGCGGATGCGAGCAATGTTTTTGAGATGGAAATGACAGGATTTGGCGATAGATTGAACATGAGGCTTGAAGGAGAGGTCGGAGTCAAAGAGAACACCTGGGCAGCGAGCCTGCGTGGTGCAGCTGATGGTAGCACCGTTGACTTGGAGGGAGATAGACACAGGAGTAACAACACTTGATGGAGGAAAGACCAGTATTTCAGTTTTGGTCAAGTTTAGTTTAAGGAAGTGGGCAGCCATCCAGTTAGAAACAGCAGAGAGGCAGTCAGAGACACTAGTCAAAAGGGACGGGGAGAAATCAGGAGAGGACAGGTAGATTTGCGTGTCATCTGCATAGAAATGATATTGGAAGCCAAAGGAGCTAATGAGTTTACCAAGGGAGGCAGTATAGATGGAGAACAGTAGGGGACCAAGGACTGAACCTTGGGGGACACCAACAGAGAGGAGTTGGGGAAAAGAAGCAGAGCCAGAGAAAGAAACACTGCAAGAACGCTGGGAGAGGTAGGAGGAGCACCAGGAGAGAGCAATATCTTGTAGACCGATATTGCAGAGGACGAGAAGAAGCTGTTGATGATCAACAGTGTCAAAAGCCGCAGACAGGTCAAGGAGAATTAGGATAGAGTAGTGACCACGAGATTTTGCAGCGAGTAGATCATTGGATACTTTGGTCAGTGCCGTTTCCACAGAGTGCTTAGGGGGTCTAGCAGAGAGTTGGACTCAAGGAAGTCTGTCAATCTAGCATACACAATTTTGTTCAAGGATCTTGGATGCAAAAGGCAGTAGCAAGATAGATAATTTCAATAGTGTTAATTAACCTGTGAAAATCTTTGAATAACTTTGGGAAGAAACTTCATATTTTGTATTTCTATACACATATACAACCTCAAAAAAGGCTATTTTAAAACCTTTCTCACAGAAGTCTATTTTATAGAGCAACATATATTTTAAATACTAAATAGGAGATTAAGACGTGATAACTTAAAAGGCATTCACGCAGCACAAAGAAATATTCACACTCTATAAACAGTGGGGGAAAAGTAATTGACACGTTTACTATATAACTGTTCACTAAATAAATTTAGTCAATAGAGAGACTGCATTGACACATTTAGTTTTTGCTAGCATTAATAGGTTAATATCTATATCAATGCCCCCTCCCTATGTGGCCTTTTTTTCTGCACATGCATCAATGTGAAAGCATGGGATTTGCTGAGATTGTCAATTTTGACACATTTGTAAAATGCCTTATGATATTTAAAATGTAGGCAATCCCTTTGCTTCTCTTTATTTTTACCTTGATTTTCTTTCTAGACAGAATGAAAAATGCTATATGTCAGTTGGGTGCAAACAGTAACTGAAAAATACGTGATGTTGTTAGAGCTGTCTGAAATATATCTCTTTGGGACACATTTTGGACCTCATAGGCATGCAGAATGTTTTTGTTTTTTTTTCGTTTTTTTTTTCAGTTGTTACATACTGTGGTTTTCCAATAGTGTATAATGTGACCTATCTATTTCACTTTATTATATAGATAAAAACATGTGCAACAACTAAAAAATAAACATAAGAGAGAAGTTCCAGTTCTTGCTACAAACCATCACACTATGATTCATGTAAAGAGAACTCTCAGATACTTAACTTTCTCTAGCTATGCTCAGCTTATTTTAGTAGAGGTGTGAAGGTTTTCTGGGAGCTGTTGCTCATTTGACAAATTTCTATGGGAAAGGGAACTAACAATTGGCATTCAGATGTCATAAACCTAAATCATGATATCATGAACAGAAGAGTTTTGGGGGGATAGATTAGAAAAGGTTGACTTAAAGGGACATTATAGTCATGAGAAAAACTTTAGCTTAATTAAGCAGTGTGGGTGTATAGATCATGCCTCTGCAGTCTCACAGCTCAGTTCACTGCCACAGGGGTTAAATCACGTTTGTTTCTGTTCAAGTAGCACTAGCCAAACATCCCCTGGCTGTGACTCAAACATGAAAGCATGAAAAAAAAAATGTCATTATCAATGAGCTGTTAACTTGCTTTAGACATTTGTATCCTCTGTTCTGAAAGTAGGAACTTGAATCACACTTGGGAGGCTCCTTCAAAGTCTAGCAAGCTATAAACAGTGGATGTAATGAATTCTAAATTAAACAGACTGTACAACAAAAGGGAGTTTAAACATTACATCTCACTTTACAAGAAGAGTTTAGGAAGGCAGTGTAAGTCACATGCAGATAGGTCTTACTAGTGATTTAACTCCTAAATGGCTGAAATTTAAGCAGTGAGACAGCAGGGGCACGAGCTATACACCAAAACTGCTTAATAAAGTTAAAGTTATTTTGGTGCCTATAGTGTCCCATTAACTAAAATTTATAATATTCAACCTATACATTGCATCTAACATGTGCGATTGCTTGAACTATCCTTTTAATCGTACTTTTTTAACAGTGAAAATGGACAGAAATACACAAGACTACCTCCCTTTTAATAACATTTATTTGTTGCAGTTCTGATACATTTTCAGATTTTATGATCCCGTTTCATTGTATTCTTCTTTTCTTCCTCTGTCTGTAAATCTATTGATCATCTACTGGTTTGTAACCAAAATCTTCAATTAAAAAGGACAATAACAATTCATTTGAAACCCAGACTGATAAGACAGTTGTAACTGAGAGATAATATCTAGCCAGTTACAGGGTGCACTCTGCCATGCAGTAATGACATATCAGATACAAAAGAACATCAAACGAGTGATCAGGAGGAAAATCTTGAGGGCAGAGAAGGCAATTGGTCATAGGCTGAGATAAAATAATTTCAATTACTGTCTGCGCTGCAGCTCAATAAAGTGGTATATTACTTTCTTTCATGCAAAGACCTTTTCAGCAGATGTATCCTATATGATAGGGTCCTGGATACATTATCTCCTTTACGCTTCCCATGTTACACAAGGTAAAAATGAAAAAGGTTCATTCTGCTATGTAAATAAATCATGACAAATATAGTTGAAATACTACCTCAAAATAAATGACATTTTTAACTAGAGGTCAAATCAGTGGCATTTGGGTGAATACAGTTTTAGAGCAAAAGAAATCAGTGAATTTAAGTATATTTCACACAGCAAACATTTACTCTAAGATTAACTTTGTAATATACATGTTTTTCACTAAGTTCCAAGCAGACACTGCATTAGCTGAATTCTGTGAATACACCAGACTTTCCCTGCCGAATTAGCCAAGAGGAAATAGTTAATTGAATGAATGGAACAATTGCCTCTACTAGCTATGAGGGTCCAAGCGCTCTGCCGGGAGGTATTATAGTTAATAATAAATCAGGTGAGCAGCTGTGGTCTGGATGATCTGATGGTGGCTAAAATGTTTAATGATGGGAATCCAGGGGGCCACCCCTCTAAGGGGAGGACTTGTATACATGATAGGGGAAAGGGAGGGCCATTGTGCCATTCATAGTAGCCAGATTGGAGAATGTATCCAATTAATAATTTTTGCTTAACATTTTGACTTTAACTTTCAGTTTTTAGTTTATCCAATAGCCTCGAAAGTGCAGTCATGGACAGATTGAAAAAGTGGGGACAATAATGAAACACATCTAATTGAAGTGATTATGGTGTCTAGAGACCTAATGTGCTATCCCTCCATTCAAGGTTTAGCTGTTTTTGAACTATTTAACACCCAGTGAAAGTGTGTCAGCCTGAGTGCCCGCACCGCCACTGGAGTACTGACTAAGGCATAGATTACACTCCGACTTAGCCATAACCATGTATACCCCTGATGTGTGGCTTATAATAAACTAAGAGTGGTCAAGTGGAACTCTTAGAAGAACTTTTAAAATATAGAACTTTAGTGAATTCAGTGCATAGATCAGATGCATCTTTATTGAGTGAAGGGCATTATTGTAGAAGGATGGCTAGTCACATAAAAAGGGTTAAAGTTTGAAACAGCAATGTAAACCTGTGCCTGCTATAATATTAATGAGGAATGAAGTATTGTAAAAAAAAAAAAAAAAAAAAGTTAATTCATTCAAAGTTTCTGGGAAAACAACAAAGCATGTGGAAGAAGTGAATACCAGCTTGGAAGAGATAAAAGATTACGTAGTATGCATGAGAAAATAAAATACATATGATTCAGTGCAGATGTACACCATGCCGACAGTTATATAACAACTGGGGCAATGTAGAGAAAACCAGTAGACAGCAAGAAATAATCAAAAGGAAGCATTAAACAGAGAAATGTACTAGATATATCTGTAGAACACTAAATGTTAAAGCAATTCTAAATGCCTTGTGTGACATTTCACACATTCCAATCCACAAAGAATTGGCTAAAGGTACACAATAAAATATATAGAAGGTGTGGGAACAGGGAGCATTCAGATCAAATTCACTGAACAAAATTATAAACGCAACACTTTTGGTTTTGCCCCCATTTTTCGTGAGCTGAACTCAAAGATCTAAGACATTTTCCATGTACACAAAAGGCCTATTTCTCTCAAATATTGTTCACAAATCTGTCTAAATCTGTCTAAATCTGTCTAAATCTGTGTTAGTGAGCACTTCTCCCTTGCCGAGATAATCCATCCACCTCACAGGTGTGGCATATCATGATGCTGATTAGACAGCATGATTATTGCACAGGTGTGCCATAGGCTGGCCACAATAAAAGGCCACTCTAAAATGTGTAGTTTTATCCCACAGCACAATGCCACAGATGTTGCAAGTTTTGTGGGAGCGTGCAATTGGCATGCTGACTGCAGGAATGTCCACCAGAGCCGTTGCCCGTGAATTGAATGTTCATTTCTCTACTATAAGCCATCTCCATAGTTACATTGATGGTATTTCAATTTTAGTGTTACATGTTAGGTCTATTCTTTCTTAAAGGAAAATCTTATGGGGTGTTCCCAGTATGCAGTGCTTAGTACCTACCAGAAATGGTAGGGTCATGGGTGCCCAGGGCTCATTGATTCACATAGGGATTGAAGGCTAGCCTGTCTGATCAAATCACACAAAAGAGCTACTGTAGCTCAAATTGTTGAAAATCCTGACCATGATAGAAAGGTGTCAGCACACACAGTGCATCACAGTTTGCTGTGTATGGGGTGCGTAGCTGCAGACTAGTAAAAGTGCCAATTGTGACCCCCGTCCACAGCCAAAAGTGTGCATCATAACTGGATCATGGAGCAATGGACGAAGGTTACCTGGTCTGATGAATCACATTTTCTTTTAGATCATGTGGATGGTTGGGTGTGTGTTGTTTACCTGGGAGAAGAGATGGCAACCACGATGCACTATGGAAAGAAGGCAGGTTGGTGGAGACAGTGTTATGCTCTGGGCAATGTTCTGCTAGGAGTCCTTGGGTCCTGACATTTATGTGGATATTCCTACAAAGAGATTGTTGCAGAGTCTATACATCCCTCTATGGTGTTCCTAATGGCAGTGGCCTCTTTCAGTCCTATTATACACCCTGCCACACTGCAACAAATTTTCAGGAATGGTTTAAGGAACATGACAAAGATTCAAGGTGTTGCCTTGGCCAACAAATTCTTCAGTTCTCAATCCAATTGATCATCTGTGGGATGTGCTGGAACAACAAATCCGATCCATGGAGGCACCACCTTGCAACTTGCAGGACTTAAAGGATCTGCTGCTTATGTCTTGGTGCCAGATACCACGGGGCACATTCAGAGCTCTTGTGGGCACCATGTCTTTATGAATCAAAGCTGTTTTGGAAACTCAAGTGGGAACTACACAATATTAGGCAAGTGGTTTTTATGTTGCAGCTGATCAGTTTAGAATCTCACTGAAATTCCAAGCCACTCAAAAGATATGTTTCATTGCAGATTTGTATTTATAGGGAGTGCCAGTGTGTGATGGCAGTAGTGTATTAGTATTGAGGGTTAATACTTGTGTATACAGGTGAGTTGAGTTTGCCTATTTCACTTTCTCTACTAGTGCATTTCTTCACATCTACCCCTTTGTATATTTTTCCATCACACACACAATAAATGTATCTCCCCAGACCTGAATCCAACTCCTCAAACCACTAAATGCCCCCCCTTTTGTCTTGCTATAATACAGCTTTCCCCCTCCCCCCTGCGTGCACCACAGCCTATTGAATATTTCTCACACTGCAAAATCTTCCAGTGCTCCTCCAAAATTGCTGCCAAAGGGTCTGAATCGGTTTACAGTTTATTATCACTAACATAGCATAGAAATATGGCATTAAATTCAGAATAATATATGGCTGCTCTCTACTTGCTGCACTCTAGGAATAACTCCATTAACTCACTGACAAGTATGAATTATGTAGCCAGGGCTTAGATTTTCCACTTGCCCAATCACCATTGGTAAATAGAAATTCAGCCATGACAAATGTGCCATGAACACTCCTGTAAAGATCATCAATAAGCTTAAAAGCAGGATCTTTTCAACAGTGGCTACCAAGCATGATGTATGGGGCCATCAAGAGTGGCATTAAATGGACACTATAGTCACCAGAACAACTACAACTTATTGTAGTTGTTCTGGTGAGTATAGTATGGCTCTGCAGCATTTTTTCTGTAAACACTGCATTTTCAAAGAAAAGTCAGTGTTTACATTGCTCTCTAGGGGCCCCTCCATGGAGACACTTAACATTTCCCATGGCGATGCATTGATTCAATGCATCTCTATGAGGAGATGCTGATTGGCCAAGCTGGCGTTTGGCCCAGCCCCACCTCCTTGGAGATCTCAGACAATCTAATGCTTTTCCTATGGGAAAGCATTGGATTGGCTGATATAATCAAGTCTGATGATGTCAACCAAGGATGTGGATTGAAAGCAGGGCAAGCACCGGTGGACCCAAGCTGCACTGGAAATGAGGTGTGTAAACTACTTTTTAAGGGAGGCCAGGGAGAGGCAAGCCACCTAATTGGGTCAGAAATAGTGATGTTGCGAACATGAAATTTTCGGTTCGCGAATGGCGAACGCGAACTTCCGAAAATGTTCGCGAACCGGGCGAACCTGGCAAACCACCATAGACTTCAATGGGCAGGCGAATTTTAAAACCCACAGGGACTCTTACTGGTTGAAGGGGGGGGAGGAGACCTACTCTCCTCCCCCCCGGCCCCCACCCCTGGGCGGCGGGTGGGGGCCATAAAGATAATGAGGGGGGACCTACAGTCCCCCCCCGGCCACCACCCCTGGGCGGTGGGTGGGGGCCCTAATAACAATAAGGGGGGGACCTATTGTCCCCCCCCGCGGCCCTAATAACAATAGGGGGACCTGTCCCCCCCCGGCCCACCCCTGAGCGGTGGGTGGGGGCCTAAAATAATAAGGGGGACCTATTGTCCCCACCCCTGGCCGGTGGGTTGGGGCCCTAAAATGAAAAATAAGGGGGACCTTTGTCCCCTGCCCCCACCGCGGTGGGTGGGGCCATATTGATAATGAGGACCTACTGCCCCGGCCCCCACCCCTGCGGGGGGTGGGGCCATATTGATAATGAGGGGACCTACTGCCCCACTCCCTGTGGTGGGGGCCATATTGATAATGAGGGGGCCTACTGCCCCGGCCCCCCTCTTGGCGGGTGGGGGCCATATTGATAATGAGGGGGACCTGTCCACCCCTCCACCCCCCACCCTGGTGGTGGGGCCATAAAGACAATGAGGGGGGGACCTACTGTCCTCCCCCCGCCCCCACCCCTGGGCGGCGGGTGGGGGCCATAAAGATAATGAGGGGGATCTACTGTCCCCCCCACCCCGGCCCCCACCCCTGGGTGGCAGGTGGGGGCCATAAAGATAATAAGGGGGGACCTACTGTCCTCCCCCACCCGGCCCCCACCCCTGGGCTGCGGGTGGGGGCCCTAAGTAAATTCCCCCAAGGTGACTAGGGGTCCCCAAGCTCTAGTCACCCACCCCCACGCAATAAAAGTCCTACCTACCCCCCTCACCTAAAAATAGTGAGGGGGATAAAATAACTAACCTGTAAAATAAAAGTAAATTCGACGTCTTCTTTTTTCTCAAATCTTCATTTTTCAGCCCCAAAAAAGGCCAAATAAAAAACCAACATAACCGTCGAACTAAAAAAAAAATGCGCTCGGGTTTTTTCTTTTTCGTCAGGTTTTTTTTTTTGCGCTCAGGATTTTTTTTTTTAGTTCGACGGTTATGATGGTTTTTATTTGGATTTGAGAAAAAAGAAGACGTCGAATGGTAAGTTTAATTTTATTTTACAGGTTAGTTATTTTATTCCCCCCTCACTATTTTTTAGGGTGAGGGGGGTAGGTAGGGACTTTTTATTTGGGGGGGGTGACTAGGGGCTTGGGGACCCCTAGTCACCTTGGGGGGGGGAAAATTTACTTAGGGCAACACCCGCAGCCCCAGGGGTGGGGAGGACAGTAGGTCCCCCCTCATTATCTTTATGGCCCCCACCTGCCGCCCATGGGTGGGGGCCGAAGGGGGGGTGGACAGTAGGACATTATCAATATGGCCCCCACCCGCCGCGCAGGGGTGGGGGCCGGGGGGGGCAGTAGGTCCCCCCCTCATTATCAATTTGGCCCCCACCCGCCGCACAGGGGTGGGGGCCAGGGGGGGCAGTAGGTCCCCCCCCTCATTATCAATATGGCCCCCACCTGCCACGCAGGGGTGGGGGCCGGGGGGTGCATTAGGTCCCCCCCATTATCAATATGGCCCCCACCCGCCGTGCAGGGGTGGGGGCCGGGGGGTGCATTAGGTCCCCCCCCATTATCAATATGGCCCCCACCCGCCGCGCAGGGGTGGGGGCCGGGGGGGCAGTAGGTCCCCCCCTTATTGTTCATTTTAGGGCCCCAACCCACCGCTCAGGGGTGGGGGCCGGGGGGGGACAATAGGTCCCTCCCTTATTGGTATTTTTAGGGCCCCCACCCACCGCTCAGGGGTGGGGGCCGGGGGGAGGACAATAGGTCCCCCCCTATTAGTATTTAGGGACCCCACCGGGGGGGACCCTTTTTTTTTTAAAACAGTGAGCAGCCACAGGCTGCTCACTGTTTAATAGACATGCCCCTACTCGCGGTATTGTGAGTAGGGGCACAATTTACTAATACTAAGTAATTTTTACTTAGTATTAGTAAATTAATAGGGGGCGGACCGAACATCGCATATGTTCGCCATCCGTGGTGAACGCGAACACGCTATGTTCGCCGGGAACTATTCGCCAGCGAATCGTTCGGGACATCACTAGTCAGAAACACACCTTTGTATTCCTGACCCTATAGTGTTTCTTTAAACACAGTAGAGATAGTTCTAGCTATCAGCCAACTAAGGCACTATTTATGGAGTACTGCAAGTGCTGAAACAAACAGCCTATATACCTCTCACACAAGATCACAGATGTCTATCTTCAAGATAAACATTAATCACATTAAAGTTAACAAGGTATTGTTCCCCTAATTCACTGTAATTAACTTCTAGATCTGAGGTCATGTTAAAAATGTCAAGGAAAATGATGCTACCTGTCCATTCCCAGTGATTGCATTGATAACTTTTAGGTCTGGCTACTAGACAGTGGCGTACATACCGCGGCCGCAGGGGTGGCAGCGGCGACCGGGCCCATCACTCCAGGGGGCGCCATTCAAGGGTCCACTGGGTGGCTCATGCTGTTAGGGATACCCGATGGAGATGTATTTCCAGGGGGCAGGTCAGAGCTGGGAGCTTTAACAGCGCGACCGGGCCCGCTGTGATGACATCAGACAGAGTTAGGAGGAAATGACTGCCCGCCATTCCTCCCAGCTATTAGAGAGCCGCGCGGGAGGAAGGAGGGAGTCAGAGTGGGGACTCTGACTCCCATCAGGCTGAGGCCCCACTGGACCCCAGGATCAGTTTCGCACTGCAGCCCTATGGATTGTGTGTATGCCACTGCTACTACAATAACATTTTTGAAATTTGAGAGGTTATTTTTTTGTAACTGCCTGTATTCAAGATGTTTCCTTTCCAACTTTCAGATAGCAAAAGCACAAGGCTTCTGTTATAGTAAATTAGTATTGAACATGAAGAAAGTAATGTTTGACCCAGATTCATCTTTCACTCTCATACTGCTGTTAGAACTCAGCTCGGTTCCCATGCATGTTAAACAAGTTATTTTGTTTTTGCAATGAAAGCTAAATAGTGATGTTTTGAGCATACTCCACAGTCTCCAACAATTTTCAGGCAGGGAAGTGGAAATGAGCAGTCAAGTTCTGTTTTGTCTGTGTAGATAACGTGTGTGTGTCCCTGTACGCTTGGTATTAATCTTTGCCTTTCTCTACTCTCTCATTTATCCCCCTGCTACCAGTCAACCCTCCCTCCTCCGACATTGTCCAGCTCTTCTCTTGACACACAGTCGCACTGCAGAAGGTCTCATCTTGCCATGTCCTTGGAATCAGCTGGGTGCAGTTTCTCCTATGGTTTTTCGTGCCATCACAATGTAAACAGTGTTTATAGGATAGGTCCCTGAATGCTAAATTGGTATTAGTCATCAGACCTGATGGCGGAGAATGCCCCCCCTTTTTTTAAAAAACGGCAAACTAAGTGGGGGAATTCTTATTCCTGTGCAAGAACATACTATGGTGCCAATTAACTGGGGAATAAGGACAGGTAAGAAAGTCTGACAAATTCTATTCTATGAACATAAACATAACATTTATTTTTGAAGTGTCTTTAAAGATCATTTAAATTATGTGCTCTGTTTAACCCCATCTTAAACATTATATGGTCTTCACCTAGAATTTTGTATTTTGTTCCAGACCTACCAACATTAAGAGTCAGATGGCTGATGAAGTACTAAATTGTTGTACGCCACTTGGTTCTACAAGAGTTAATCATCTAATGTAATGAGGTCACAGCTTTTCATTAGCACAGATGATACCGCTGAAGGGTTGCCAGTCTCTCAGGTGTATGCTTTTATTCCAGAAATGTTTGCCCATCACTCTGCTCTTATATTGATTGCTGGATATGTGACTTCATTGATTTTGCTGTAAAAGCAGAATGAAGTTTATTTTTGGGATGGTAAATCAGCCAAACACTTATGGGATATGAAAAGGGATCATCATTGCTCTTGCCAGTTGTCCCTAAATATATAACCATTTAAATGACATATCTGAAGGCGATGAATGGCTTATGCATCTATTTCTCAAAGGGACGAATAGTTAGACCTAATTATTTTACATTAAACTTGATATATTTCAGGTAAGTTATCATGCAAATGGAGTTTTCATTGTACTCAGCCAGTCTGACTAAGTGTGATGGGAGTTATGGTCCACAAAACTGGAATTTCTAGAACTAGGTGATTGCTGGTGGGGTATATTATATATATATTATAACGAAGTCTTTGCATAACCTCTGGTTTAATAATTAAGTCTCTAATGTGCAACAACTACTGAGTTTTAGCAATATATGACTTAATGTGTTTAAAGTGTATAAATCATGTGCATGTGCACCCCTTACACAGACACACACAGCACCCCCCCCACACACACAGCACCCCACACACACAAAGCACCCCCCTGACACACTGAGCACCCCCCTCACACACAGCACAGCCTCACACACACAGCATCCCCACACACAAAGCACCCCCACAAACAGACACAGCACACCCGCCACACACACAGCACCACCCCACACAAAGCACCACACACACACAAAGCACCCCCCCACACAGCACCCCCTCACACACACAGCACCCCCTCACACACACAGCACACACCTCACACACACACATCACCCCTACACACACAGCACCCCCACACACATGCAGCACCCCCACACACAGCATGCCCCCAGACAGCACCCCTCCCACACAGGCACAGCACCCCCCACACAGACACAGCACCCCCACACAGACACAGCACCCCCCACACAGACACAGCACCCCCACACACACACAGCACCCCACACCTCCCCACACACCCCCTCCATCCCCCCACACACAGCATCCCCACACACACACAGCACTCCCCCCCACACACAGCACCCCCACACACACCGCACCCCCACACACACAGCACCCCTCAGAGACACACAGCACTCCGCACACACTCCGCACCCGTACACACAAACACATACACTGCACCACTCAATGCAGTATGTGTGTGTGTGTTTGTGTGTATGTATTCAGAAGTCTGTGTGTATGTATTCAGCAGTCTGTGTGTACTCAGCAGTCTGTGTGTGTGTATTCAGCAGTCTGTCTGTAGGTGTATTCGGCAGTGTGTGTATTCAGCAGTCTGTGTGTATTTAGCGGACTGTGTGTACGTATTCAGCAGTCTGTGTGTATGTATTTTATGTATGTATTGCATTTGTTTGCGATACTAATAAATATAAGCCTAATTTTATCTATAATTTACATTTTTATTCCTGTGAGTTGTGTGGGGATATGCTAGGGTAGTGAGGGGAAGATGCTGTGTGGAGAGAAGACGTGATGCTGTGGGGAGAATAGAGGAAATGCTGCAGGGAGAGAAGAGGAGATGCTGCAGGAGAGAATATACAAGGGATGGGGGATGTAAAGTGTGACATTCGGTAGTGCTGCTGTCAGCTGTTCTTGGCCTTTTAAAATTTAAATGTCCCCAACATTTTCAGTAAAGATTTTGCTAAAAGAAAAAAGTAATAGATATATATTTTATAACAAGTATATTTTGAATAAGATTTAGTTATTTTTAGAACAAAGTTAATTGGGCCTGGTTCAAGTTCAGGTGTCCTTCATTATACCCTTCCTTGTTACCATGCTGAAGAGAACAGCCTCTTTATGGAATCCTGGGCAATGGCAATGAAATCTTTGGATCAATACCCTAGGTTCAGCTTTTTCTACTGGATGGATACTTTTGTACCAGCTTGATTACTTCAATTTGACATCTTTCTATGTTTTCTTGCCCGTACGTTCATAAATTAAAGGAACATTTCAACAAAGTTGTTAAAATCCCAGGAGGTCCTGAGAGCCACCAAAGCTTAGGGCATTAAACTGTTTATGAATGGTTTAACCCCAAAGTTGTGAAGATGGTCCCATCCGCTCCCCCATCTCCCGTTGATGATATGAGGAAGCTTCATACTGGGTGCGGCTAAGAGCATCAGCTGATGCTCTCTGCCTAGGCTACTAAGTACCTTTTTGTGAATGGGGAGCTAGAGATAGGCTGAGAGAGTCTGATGTAACCTGTCCAAGCCTTACCATTGGGCCGTAAGTGGAAGATAGGGGGCAGAACAGGCAGGCACCATCTTCACACTTTTTGGCTTAAGCCAATGGTGGGGCTAATATATTTAAAATAAATATATACATCAGGGGGGAATAGTACCCCCCATATTCCCGGCTGTAGTGGTGGACACTAGTTCCCCCCATATATAATAGAGTGCCAGTCCCAATAGACTTTTTATTTTTAAATGAATATGATGGCTGACTAGCAAGCACTGGACAACGGCCACATTCTTCACAGTCATATTGCCAACGGTTAATATAACTATTTTTCCGTTGCCCTGTCAGTCGTAATTTGGACCCAACTAAAATTTTCACAGAATTTTGGCCGAACTGACAAGACATGTGACTGAACTTTGATCACTCCAGAAAAAAACATTAGGTCTGACCAAAGGAACGAAAACAAAACAACGAAAAATGTGTCTGTGCACATGTCCAATCCTTACCACGTGATAGTACCAGCAGGCTGTAGTGGTTATTAAGCTTAGCCTGCCCCTTTAAATACCCAGTACTTGTGATTGTATTACTGGAATACTTGTGACATTATTATTATAAATTGATTTAAAGTTTAAAAAAAAGATTCTGCTTAAAGCAGTAATGTCATATTCAGTTTGAATGACAAGAAGCAGGTTATTGTAATAAGTGAATATACGATTTCTAGTTATTAGAATTCATGAGCCAATCTGAATTTCATTATTTTATAAGAAAAAATGCACTGGCTCCATAGAAGTCTATTTTAATTTCCAGTGCAGACCTGATAATAAAACCAATATCGTGTCCTTTTTTATTTTAAAGACAAAGTGAGAGACAGAAATATTTTTAGGAATAGAGCGCGCACATTTTTATGTATACATTTTAAAATATAAAACTGAAATGAAACCACAAAAGTGAAAAAAAGAAATAAATATAGAAACATATAGAAATAATCTTTATATTAAATATAATAAAGATATTTTAAATACCGTATTTACTCAAATATAATTTGCACCGAATGCGCATTAGATTCGATGGCGCATTACATTTGGGGCAAAATTCTAAATTTTCCGGCGAATTCACACTGGTGAATAAAACTGGTGAATTCACACAGGCGAATTCCATTCTGTCGAATTCATACAGGCAAATTTCATTAAGGCGAAATCACACAGGCAAATTTCGTTCCTGAAAAAGGGCTTAAAGGATCACTATAGTGTCAGGAAAACAAAGCGCTTTTCCTGACATTATACTGCCCTGAGGGTGCCCCCACCCTCAGGGTCCCCCTCCCGTGGTGCTGAAGTTAAAATCCCTTCAGCAGCTTACCTTATTCCAGCGCTGGGCTTCCTCTGCACTGGTGACCTCTCCTCCCCCGCCGACGCCATCGGAGCTGAATGCGCATGCGCGGCAAGTGTCGCGCGCATTCAAAGTGTCCATAGGAAAGAATTTCTCAATGCTTTCCTATGGACGCTCTGCACGATGGAGGCATAATATGCCTCCAGCGTCGCAGATGCGCCTCTAGTGGCTGTCCAGAAAACTGTGGCTGTCCACTAGAAGCTGGCTTAACCCCAAATGTAAACATATCAGTTTCTCTGAAACAGCTATGTTTGCATCTGAAGGGTTAAAACCTGAGGGACCTGTCACCCAGACCACTTCATTGAGCTGAAGTGGTCTGGGTGACTACAGTGTCCCTTTAAGAAAGAATAGACTTAAAGGACCACTCTAGGCACCCAGACCACTTCAGCTTAATGAAGTGGTCTGGGTGCCAGGTCCTTCTAGGGTTAACCCATTTTTTCATAATTATAGCAGTTTCAGAGAAACTGCTATAATTATGAATGGGTTAAGCCTTCCCCCTAATCCTCTAGTGGCTGTCTCATTGACAGCCACTAGAGGCGCTTGCGTGCTTCTCACTGTGATTTTCACAGTGAGAGCACGCCAGCGTCCATAGGAAAGCATTGTAAATGCTTTCCTATGAACTTGGCTGCAGCTCTTGGCGCGCGCATTCAGGCCGTAACGAGGAGGGAGGAGGAGAGCTCTCCGCCCAGCGCTGGAAAAAGGTAAGTTTTACCCCTTTCCCCTTTCCAGAGCCGGGCGGGAGGGGGACCCTGAGGGTGGGGGCACCCTCAGGGCACTATAGTGCCAGGAAAACGAGTATGTTTTCCTGGCACTATAGTGGTCCTTTAACATGTATCACTAAAAATGAAATACAATCAATGTTACTATGGTATATGGCAATAAACATTTTCATTGTAGCACAATGTTGTATAGTAGTATCTAGAAATGTGCATTACATTCGCTAGCAAAAACATTTTTCAGCTTCCAGGTTTCAAAAACTAAGGCGAGCATTAGATTCGATGGCACATAAGATTCAAGTAGGTACGGCACACTAACTCCCAAATCAGGGTTTAAAAAGACTCAGCAATACAAACACAGATGGAGTGCAATAGTAACTTACAAATAAACTCTGCTACTAGTACCACTCCATCTCTGTTTATATTGTTGTGTATTGTGTCCATTTAAAAAAATCATTCTTTACTTTTAAAGGAAATATAATGCATAGCTAAAATTCTTTTCATGTCACCACCTAAACCAAATTTTCTTCCATCTCTGAAACGTGAGAAATAATTTGAAAAAAGGTGGCGTGCAGTCTGACGAGAGCTTACTTAACGGGCATCTAGAATAACCCCTGTGTCGAAATCTGGCTTTTTGTACATTGATATTAGTTTTATTGCACCAATCAATAAAGAAAACACGTTTACATGGTCTCATTTCCTATCTAATTGTAACACAAATCTGCTTCTGTGCATTATCCTTCATTGTATTTCCCTATCTAATGGTCCGCTAATGGATCATTGCGATCTGCATTCATTAGGTATCCAGTCAGCTTGCAAATATTAAATGTTGAGTGCACCTGCTGGCATTTCTGTTTGAGCTAATTGACAATAGTTGTTATGGAAATTTTTGCATTGTAATACATAAGCATTTATAGCCTTTTATGCTTGTCACTTCACGTTTTTTTTCCACATTTTTTAGAATGCACTGAAAATGTATATTAATGTATTTATATGCATATTATATGCCAAAGTATATTCAGTGCACAATCCAAGGTCTTTTACAATATTATAGACCCCAGCGATGGTTAAAGGTAGATTCCCAACAGTGATAACTACAAACTCCCACAATGCATTGCCTTCCTCTGTGTTATAAAAGACATATTGTAGGCTAATTTAATATGAAATAAAGAAAAAAAAATCTCTTTGTTTCCACTGAAAAATGTTTCTTGTTAAATCTGTAGCTGCAGAGGGTACTGTAATGTCTTACACCTTTTGAGAATTGAGGTCTGCTCTGCCAGATGTTAATAGTTGTTGTTTAAAACACTATTGCATTATTTAACCAAAAATGTGTGCTCGAAATTTCATGGAAATTAATATAATTTTTTTTCTTTACAATGAAGTTTGAGAATTTCTCTGGGTATAATAAATTACCTATACTGCCAGTCATGGGCATTGCTATAGAAACTGCATTTTTTTTGTCTAGAATATCATACTAGGAAGCTCATTAATAATATATCTAGTGAGAAGGGAGAGAAATTATACTGTAACACTGTACAGAGAATAGTGCTCCATCTGTGTATTGTGCTAGTTAAATACTAAATACTAGTTTTATTTGACATTATTATTTATAAAAATAAAAATGTATTTAGCCACCAATCCTGCCTTATCCTGGTTTTACATTTTTTGTGTGTGTTTCTTTGCAGTTTCCCTAACACCTTTTGCTAGGAAATTTATGAACACTAGCATGTTTATAAACACACATTGGCATACCTACACACAAACAGTCATCAGATAAATGCTCACATTCATTTACACACACAAAAATCCAATCTATATGCACACACACATTCTTTTATTATTTTGATCAAGCATGTCAAACTCACAGGCTGACAAGGGCCAAATAAACAAGGTTTCAGTGTATGTGGGCTGCAAAAACAAAAAGAGTTTGACCTACTCCAATATGTTATCCTGGGTACATATATATAATTTACTCAAAAGTTTTACTTCAATTTATGTACTATGCCCCCAATCTAATATACTGCTCCCTCAAATCTAATTTAATACAATGCCCCCACTCTCACCACTCTAATTTAATACACTGCTTCACTCCCTCCCTCCGCCAAATTTAATACACTGCCCTGCCCCTCCCTTCCCCCAATTTAACACATTGCCCTCTCCCACCACTCTAATACACTGCCCCTCTCCTTCCCCTAATTTAATACACTGCCCTCCTCCACCCAATTGTATACACTGTCCCGCCCCCCCCCTTTTAATACACAACTCTACATGAAGGTTCCCCTAAGCCCCTGTTCCCCTACCTTAAGCTGTCTTCCAGTCCAGTCCTACACAATCTTCTCTGCTCAAGCAAGCCACACTCTCCTCCGGCACTGCGAGAAGCAGGGAACAGGAAGTGACTGGCCTGCTCTGCATGCAGCCAGCCACTCTGCACAGTGTAGCACCACCACACAGCCTCCGGATATGAGTCCACACCCTGTATGTGCATAAGCGGCGGCCAGTGTGGAAGAATGCTTTGCGCTCTTGCAGTTGCCACGAGATCGGCTACGGCCTGTGGGAGGGCCACAACACAAACCGACCCCATAACAATACTCATACTGGGCCGCATGTTTGAAATGCTTGATTTAGATCAATAGTGGTTTACTACTGGGATCAGTCTGCGCACTGAATGTATAGCTCCTTGCATCTATGCACTAACACTGGGACAAGGTTGGT
Organism: Pelobates cultripes; assembly: GCA_933207985.1. Taxonomy (NCBI): domain Eukaryota; kingdom Metazoa; phylum Chordata; class Amphibia; order Anura; family Pelobatidae; genus Pelobates; species Pelobates cultripes. Next base: position 48,307,999 of record OW240915.1, on the reverse strand, counting down.
GTTACATTCCGACTCCTGGCATTAGCACACTGTAGTGGTTATGGTACCCTCACACCCTCCCAGTGTAAGAAGTCAAATAATTTCAGAATGGTTTGACAACTTATCTGGTGTTTGTCAGGCACTAGTCGCCTCTGCCTCTGGAGCATAGATGCTTTTGCATGAAGATGCCATTAGTTTCCCTAAGATAAGCCCTCAGCCAGTAAGCTAAACCCTGTACTGACAGACTAAATCAGTGCAGGGAGCTTCTAAGCAGTAGAGGAGGAGCTGACCAGTGCCCAGTGAACCCCAGATATGTTGTCAAACCATTCTTTGTCTATTTGGACTGGGAGGGCACCAGGCTGGTACTGTATCTCAGAGGAGGAGAAAGTAGTCTTAAGCAGTGGCGGAACTACTGCTGGTGCAGCCGGTGTAAGTGCACTGGGGCCCAGAACAGCAGGCGGGCCAAGCACAGGGCAGGGAATTTCACTACTGATTTATGCTAACACTGGCCTTATGAGCCCTCTGGATGGGGCTGCAACAGTACACAGAAGTAGGTGGTCAATCGGGGGCCCCTGGTTCCTTCTTTCTCTCAGATAAAGAAACAGGAGCAGGGCCAACATGGTGAGGTTCTAAGTTCCCACTGCTCCAATGGCCGACAGTGTATTTTGCTTGTGGGGAGTTCAACACAGTGGGCACTACACTGAAAGGAAGTGATTACATTTAATTTCTGCCTGGGTCGCAGTGTGCAGCACGGAGGAGAGAGACGAGAAGAGGAAGCTCCGCTCTGACCAGCGAATAGGAGGAGTGAGGCATCAAGGCAGAGGCTGGTGAGTGTGCATTGTATGGGACAGTCAGTGTGTGTATATTTGTATAAGTCAGTCTGTGTGTGGCAGGGGTGTCAGCCTGTGTGTATGAATCAGTCTGTGTGGGGGGAGGTGGCGGGATCTGTTTGTGTGTGTATGAGTCAGTCTTTATGTGTCTAGGGAGTGTCAGTCTGTGTGTGTGTGAGAGGGCAGTCTGTGTATGTAAAAGTCAGTCTGTGTGTGTGTGTGTGTGTGTGTGTGAGTCAGTCTGTATGTGGAAGGGGGTCACTCTATGTGTATGAGTCAGTCTTTGTGTGTGGGGAGGATCAGTCTGTGTGTGTGTGGTGGTCAGTCTGTGTATGTATGAGTCCTTTCCTTGTGTGGGGGGGATCAGTTTTTGTGTATGTGTGTGTATGGGTCAGTCAGTGTATGGGAAGGTCAGTCTGTGTATGTATGAGTCAATCTGTGTGTGGGGTTAGCTAATCTGTGTGTGTGTGTGTGGGGGGGGGTCAGTCTGTGTATGTATGAGTCAGCCTGTTTGTGAGGTGGTCAGTGTGTTTATGGGTGTGTGTATGGGTCAGTCTAAGTGTGTTTATTTGTCAGTCTGAGTGTGTGTATGGGCAAGTTCGGTCTGTGTGTGTGTATGGGTCAGTCTGTGTATATATCGGCCAGTCTGTGTGTGTGGGGGGGGGGGTCAGTCTGTGTGTGTATGAGTAATTATCTGTGTGGTGTCAGTAAGTATGTGTGGGGGGGGTCAGACTGTGTATGTATGAGTCAGCCGGTGTGTGGGTCGTCAGTGTGTGTGTGTGTGTATGGGTCAGTCCGAGTGTGTATTTGTCAGCCTGTGTGTGTATTGGGAAGTTCGGTCTGTGTGTTTAGGAGTCAGGCTGTATGTGTGGGGGGTCAGTCTGTGTATGTATCAGTCATTCTGTGTGGGAGGATCAGTCTGTGTGTGTTTGTGTATGGGTCAGTCTGTGTGTGGAAGGGGATCCGTATCAGTCAGTGTGTGTGTGTGTGTGTGTGTGTGGGTCAGTCTGTGTATGTATGAGTCAGTCTGTGTGTGTGTGAGTCAGTCTGTGTGTGGAAGGGGATCCGTCTGTGTGTATGAGTCAGTCTTTGTATGTGGGGGGATCAGTTTGTGTGTGTGGTGGTCACTCTGTGTATGTATGAGTCATTCTGTGTGGGGGCATCAGTTTGTGTGTGTGTGTAGGGGTCAGTCAGTGTATGGGGAGGTCAGTCTGTGTATGTATGAGTCAAACTGTGTGTGGGGCAGGGCTCGAGTCCTGCAGGAACGCGTGGACTTTTTTAAGAGCAGGAACTACGTTCCCACTGTTGCTGCAGGCACTCAGGGGGTGGCAAAAAATGTTAGCCATGTCATGGGGGGGCCCAAGAGGTGGCCTGATGGACCCCCCTGGCGGGTGCCTGTCTCCATATCACAGGCGGCGAGGGAGCTGTGTTCTCTCGCCGCGTGACATTTGCTGATGCTGGGAGCCGGAATATGACATCATATTCTGGCTCCCGGCATCAGCAGACAGCCCGCGCAGCGAGAGGGAGCAGAGAGAACACAGCTCCCTCGCCGCATGTGATATGGAGAAATGTGCCCGCCCCACTGGACCCCAGGGACAGGTCCATGCCAGCTCTCCAGGTAGGGAGGCTTGGTGGACATTTTTAATTTAAAAATAATAATTTGTTAGTGTATGTGTGTGTGTGAGTGTGTGAGTGTCTGTGTGTGTCTGAGTATGTGTGTGTCTGAGTATGTGTGTGTGTCTGAGTGCATGTGTGTGTGTGTCTGTGAGTGTGTGCACGCGTATATATTTATATGTGTGTGTGTCTGTGTATATATTTTTTTTTGGGGGGGGGATCTTGGGAGAGTTCCCACACTTTATTTCCCAGGCTTGACCCCTGGTGTGGGGTCAGTCAGTCTGTGTATGTATGAGTCAGCCTGTGTGTGAGGGGTCAGTGTGTGTATGTGTGTGTATGGGTCAGTCTATGTGTGTATTTGTCAGCCTGTGTGGGGGAATCAGTCTGTGTGTGTGTATGGGTCAGTCAGTGTATGGGGGTGTCAGTCTGTGTATGTATCAGTTAGTCTGTGTATGTGGGGGGGGCAGTCTGTGTGTGTATCAGTCTGTGAGTGAGTGTATGAGTCAGTCTCTGTGTCGGGGGGGCAGTCTGTGTGTATGTGTCAGGGACACCATAAACAGGACACCAGCAAATGTAGCGTAAGCGTGTAATTAAATTAGCTTACACTTTGCTGAATAAGCATAGGGCATATGGCATTTTATCCATGCTGGGGTAGTGGAAATCTTGGGTGAGTTCCCACATTTATTTGTTTCCACGGGACTTGAACCCTGATGGCACGGTTGGTAATTTGTGAGGGTGATGTGACAGTTCCCTTCTCTGGGTGGTGTCCTGTGCATTTACATTACTAGCACATCCTGTATGCTGAACTGGGATGTTCGTCGTGGCATGATGTATTTCATATCTAAACAAAAGGCACCTCCTGTGTCAGGTTG
>OW240915.1:48161609-48304604 GCA_933207985.1 Pelobates cultripes | reverse complement strand
ATTTTGCTAAAAGAAAAAAGTAATAGATATATATTTTATAACAAGTATATTTTGAATAAGATTTAGTTATTTTTAGAACAAAGTTAATTGGGCCTGGTTCAAGTTCAGGTGTCCTTCATTATACCCTTCCTTGTTACCATGCTGAAGAGAACAGCCTCTTTATGGAATCCTGGGCAATGGCAATGAAATCTTTGGACCAATACCCTAGGTTCAGCTTTTTCTACTGGATGGATACTTTTGTACCAGCTTGATTACTTCAATTTGACATCTTTCTATGTTTTCTTGCCCGTACGTTCATAAATTAAAGGAACATTTCAACAAAGTTGTTAAAATCCCAGGAGGTCCTGAGAGCCACCAAAGCTTAGGGCATTAAACTGTTTATGAATGGTTTAACCCCAAAGTTGTGAAGATGGTCCCATCCGCTCCCCCATCTCCCGTTGATGATATGAGGAAGCTTCATACTGGGTGCGGCTAAGAGCATCAGCTGATGCTCTCTGCCTAGGCTACTAAGTACCTTTTTGTGAATGGGGAGCTAGAGATATGCTGAGAGAGTCTGATGTAACCTGTCCAAGCCTTACCATTGGGCCGTAAGTGGAAGATAGGGGGAAGAACAGGCAGGCATCATCTTCACACTTCACATCTTCATATTTTAAAATAAATATATACATCAGGGGGGAATAGTACCCCCCATATTCCCGGCTGTAGTGGTGGACACTAGTTCCCCCCATATATAATAGAGTGCCATTCTCCGCCAATGGGTGTGGGACACTAGGTTCCACCTTGTATTATTATATTATGGCCCCCACCTCCTGCCAATGGGTGGGGGCTGATGACATTATGATCCTCCATTTTTATGAATTAATAGCCCCCAACTGGGCATGGTTGGGTGCAATGATCTCTCCACCTCTTGTTTTTTAATTTAAAGTGCCCCACTCAACTTCCACCTCTTATTTTACTGGACGTTTTACCATGGGATGGGACCTTTCTAGTGACTGAGCTGCAATGGCTTCACAGCTGCTAGTTTTTAATGTTTATTTGATATGCCCATGTGGCAGATGGGGTAATAAAGAAGGCCATATATTATATTAATATGGGCATTACATTGACCCAATAAACTTTTTATTTTTAAATGAATATGATGGCTGACTAGCAAGCACTGGACAACGGCCACATTCTTCACAGTCATATTGCCAACGGTTAATATAACTATTTTTCCGTTGCCCTGTCAGTCGTAATTTGGACCCAACTAAAATTTTCACAGAATTTTGGCCGAACTGACAAGACATGTGACTGAACTTTGATCACTCCAGAAAAAAAACATTAGGTCTGACCAAAGGAACGAAAACAAAACAACGAAAAATGTGTCTGTGCACATGTCCAATCCTTACCACGTGATAGTACCAGCAGGCTGTAGTGGTTATTAAGCTTAGCCTGCCCCTTTAAATACCCAGTACTTGTGATTGTATTACTGGAATACTTGTGACATTATTATTATAAATTGATTTAAAGTTTAAAAAAAAGATTCTGCTTAAAGCAGTAATGTCATATTCAGTTTGAATGACAAGAAGCAGGTTATTGTAATAAGTGAATATACGATTTCTAGTTATTAGAATTCATGAGCCAATCTGAATTTCATTATTTTATAAGAAAAAATGCACTGGCTCCATAGAAGTCTATTTTAATTTCCAGTGCAGACCTGATAATAAAACCAATATCGTGTCCTTTTTTATTTTAAAGACAAAGTGAGAGACAGAAATATTTTTAGGAATAGAGCGCGCACATTTTTATGTATACATTTTAAAATATAAAACTGAAATGAAACCACAAAAGTGAAAAAAAGAAATAAATATAGAAACATATAGAAATAATCTTTATATTAAATATAATAAAGATATTTTAAATACCGTATTTACTCAAATATAATTTGCACCGAATGCGCATTAGATTCGATGGCGCATTACATTTGGGGCAAAATTCTAAATTTTCTGGCGAATTCACACTGGTGAATAAAACTGGTGAATTCACACAGGCAAATTTCATTAAGGCGAACTCACACAGGCAAATTTTGTTCCTGAAAAAGGGCTTAAAGGATCACTATGGTGTCAGGAAAACAAAGCGGTTTTCCTGACACTATGTGCCCTGAGGGTGCCTCCACCCTCAGGGTCCCCCTCCCGTGTTGCAGAAGTTAAAATCCCTTCAGCAGCTTACCTTATTCCAGCCTTCCCTTCCTCTGCGCTGGTGACCCCTTCCCCCCCACCCGACGTCATCGGAGCTGAATGCGCATGCGCGGTAAGTGTCGCGCGCATTCAAAGTGTCCATAGGAAAGCATTTCTCAATGCTTTCCTATGGACGTTCTGCACGATGGAGGCATAATATGCCTCCAGCGTCGCAGATGCGCCTCTAGTGGCTGTCCGGAAGACTGTGGCTGTCCACTAGAAGCTGGCTTAACCCCAAATGTAAACATAGCAGTTTCTCTGAAACAGCTATGTTTGTATCTGAAGGGTTAAAACCTGAGGGACCAGTCACCCAGACCACTTCATTGAGCTGAAGTGGTCTGGGTGACTATAGTGTCCCTTTAAGAAAGAATAGACTTAACATGTATCACTAAAAATGAAATACAATCAATGTTACTATGGTATATGGCAATAAACATTTTCATTGTAGCACAATGTTGTATAGTAGTATCTAGAAATGTGCATTACATTCGCTAGCAAAAACATTTTTCAGCTTCCAGGTTTCAAAAACTAAGGCGAGCATTAGATTCGATGGCACATAAGATTCAAGTAGGTACGGCACACTAACTCCCAAATCAGGGTTTAAAAAGACTCAGCAATACAAACACAGATGGAGTGCAATAGTAACTTACAAATAAACTCTGCTACTAGTACCACTCCATCTCTGTTTATATTGTTGTGTATTGTGTCCATTTAAAAAAATCATTCTTTACTTTTAAAGGAAATATAATGCATAGCTAAAATTCTTTTCATGTCACCACCTACACCAAATTTTCTTCCATCTCTGAAACGTGAGAAATAATTTGAAAAAAGGTGGCGTGCAGTCTGACGACAGCTTACTTAACGGGCATCTAGAATAACCCCTGTGTCGAAATCTGGCTTTTTGTACATTGATATTAGTTTTATTGCACCAATCAATAAAGAAAACACGTTTACATGGTCTCATTTCCTTTCTAATTGTAACACAAATCTGCTTCTGTGCATTATCCTTCATTGTATTTCCCTATCTAATGGTCCGCTAATGGATCATTGCGATCTGCATTCATTAGGTATCCAGTCAGCTTGCAAATATTAAATGTTGAGTGCACCTGCTGGCATTTCTGTTTGAGCTAATTGACAATAGTTGTTATGGAAATTTTTGCATTGTAATACATAAGCATTTATAGCCTTTTATGCTTGTCGCTTCACGTTTTTTTTCCACAAACCATTTTAGAATGCACTGAAAATGTATATTAATGTATTTATATGCATATTATATGCCAAAGTATATTCAGTGCACAATCCAAGGTCTTTTACAATATTATAGACCCCAGCGATGGTTAAAGGTAGATTCCCAACAGTGATAACTACAAACTCCCACAATGCATTGCCTTCCTCTGTGTTATAAAAGACATATTGTAGGCTAATTTAATATGAAATAAAGAAAAAAAAAATCTCTTTGTTTCCACTGAAAAATGTTTCTTGTTAAGTCTGTAGCTGCAGAGGGTACTGTAATGTCTTACACCTTTTGAGAATTGAGGTCTGCTCTGCCAGATGTTAATAGTTGTTGTTTAAAACACTATTGCATTATTTAACCAAAAATGTGTGCTCGAAATTTCATGGAAATTAATATAATTTTTTTTCTTTACAATGAAGTTTGAGAATTTCTCTGGGTATAATAAATTACCTATACTGCCAGTCATGGGCATTGCTATAGAAACTGCATTTTTTTTGTCTAGAATATCATACTAGGAAGCTCATTAATAATATATCTAGTGAGAAGGGAGAGAAATTATACTGTAACACTGTACAGAGAATAGTGCTCCATCTGTGTATTGTGCTAGTTAAATACTAAATACTAGTTTTATTTGACATTATTATTTATAAAAATAAAAATGTATTTAGCCACCAATCCTGCCTTATCCTGGTTTTACATTTTTTGTGTGTGTTTCTTTGCAGTTTCCCTAACACCTTTTGCTAGGAAATTTATGAACACTAGCATGTTTATAAACACACATTGGCATACCTACACACAAACAGTCATCAGATAAATGCTCACATTCATTTACACACACAAAAATCCAATCTATATGCACACACACATTCTTTTATTATTTTGATCAAGCATGTCAAACTCACAGGCTGACAAGGGCCAAATAAACAAGGTTTCAGTGTATGTGGGCTGCAAAAACAAAAAGAGTTTGACCTACTCCAATATGTTATCCTGGGTACATATATATAATTTACTCAAAAGTTTTACTTCAATTTATGTACTATGCCCCCAATCTAATACACTGCTCCCTCAAATCTAATTTAATACAATGCCCCCACTCTCACCACTCTAATTTAATACACTGCTTCACTCCCTCCCTCCGCCAAATTTAATACACTGCCCTGCCCCTCCCTTCCCCCAATTTAACACATTGCCCTCTCCCACCACTCTAATACACTGCCCCTCTCCTTCCCCTAATTTAATACACTGCCCTCCTCCACCCAATTGTATACACTGTCCCGCCCCCCCCCTTTTAATACACAACTCTACATGAAGGTTCCCCTAAGCCCCTGTTCCCCTACCTTAAGCTGTCTTCCAGTCCAGTCCTACACAATCTTCTCTGCTCAAGCAAGCCACACTCTCCTCCGGCACTGCAAGAAGCAGGGAACAGGAAGTGACTGGCCTGCTCTGCATGCAGCCAGCCACTCTGCACAGTGTAGCACCACCACACAGCCTCCGGATATGAGTCCACACCCTGTATGTGCATAAGCGGCGGCCAGTGTGGAAGAATGCTTTGCGCTCTTGCAGTTGCCACGAGATCGGCTACGGCCTGTGGGAGGGCCACAACACAAACCGACCCCATAACAATACTCATACTGGGCCGCATGTTTGAAATGCTTGATTTAGATCAATAGTGGTTTACTACTGGGATCAGTCTGCGCACTGAATGTATAGCTCCTTGCATCTATGCACTAACACTGGGACAAGGTTGGTGTTACATTCCGACTCCTGGCATTAGCACACTGTAGTGGTTATGGTACCCTCACACCCTCCCAGTGTAAGAAGTCAAATAATTTCAGAATGGTTTGACAACTTATCTGGTGTTTGTCAGGCACTAGTCGCCTCTGCCTCTGGAGCATAGATGCTTTTGCATGAAGATGCCATTAGTTTCCCTAAGATAAGCCCTCAGCCAGTAAGCTAAACCCTGTACTGACAGACTAAATCAGTGCAGGGAGCTTCTAAGCAGTAGAGGAGGAGCTGACCAGTGCCCAGTGAACCCCAGATATGTTGTCAAACCATTCTTTGTCTATTTGGACTGGGAGGGCACCAGGCTGGTACTGTATCTCAGAGGAGGAGAAAGTAGTCTTAAGCAGTGGCGGAACTACTGCTGGTGCAGCCGGTGTAAGTGCACTGGGGCCCAGAACAGCAGGCGGGCCAAGCACAGGGCAGGGAATTTCACTACTGATTTATGCTAACACTGGCCTTATGAGCCCTCTGGATGGGGCTGCAACAGTACACAGAAGTAGGTGGTCAATCGGGGGCCCCTGGTTCCTTCTTTCTCTCAGATAAAGAAACAGGAGCAGGGCCAACATGGTGAGGTTCTAAGTTCCCACTGCTCCAATGGCCGACAGTGTATTTTGCTTGTGGGGAGTTCAACACAGTGGGCACTACACTGAAAGGAAGTGATTACATTTAATTTCTGCCTGGGTCGCAGTGTGCAGCACGGAGGAGAGAGACGAGAAGAGGAAGCTCCGCTCTGACCAGCGAATAGGAGGAGTGAGGCATCAAGGCAGAGGCTGGTGAGTGTGCATTGTATGGGACAGTCAGTGTGTGTATATTTGTATAAGTCAGTCTGTGTGTGGCAGGGGTGTCAGCCTGTGTGTATGAATCAGTCTGTGTGGGGGGAGGTGGCGGGATCTGTTTGTGTGTGTATGAGTCAGTCTTTATGTGTCTAGGGAGTGTCAGTCTGTGTGTGTGTGAGAGGGCAGTCTGTGTATGTAAAAGTCAGTCTGTGTGTGTGTGTGTGTGTGTGTGTGAGTCAGTCTGTATGTGGAAGGGGGTCACTCTATGTGTATGAGTCAGTCTTTGTGTGTGGGGAGGATCAGTCTGTGTGTGTGTGGTGGTCAGTCTGTGTATGTATGAGTCCTTTCCTTGTGTGGGGGGGATCAGTTTTTGTGTATGTGTGTGTATGGGTCAGTCAGTGTATGGGAAGGTCAGTCTGTGTATGTATGAGTCAATCTGTGTGTGGGGTTAGCTAATCTGTGTGTGTGTGTGTGGGGGGGGGTCAGTCTGTGTATGTATGAGTCAGCCTGTTTGTGAGGTGGTCAGTGTGTTTATGGGTGTGTGTATGGGTCAGTCTAAGTGTGTTTATTTGTCAGTCTGAGTGTGTGTATGGGCAAGTTCGGTCTGTGTGTGTGTATGGGTCAGTCTGTGTATATATCGGCCAGTCTGTGTGTGTGGGGGGGGGGGTCAGTCTGTGTGTGTATGAGTAATTATCTGTGTGGTGTCAGTAAGTATGTGTGGGGGGGGTCAGACTGTGTATGTATGAGTCAGCCGGTGTGTGGGTCGTCAGTGTGTGTGTGTGTGTATGGGTCAGTCCGAGTGTGTATTTGTCAGCCTGTGTGTGTATTGGGAAGTTCGGTCTGTGTGTTTAGGAGTCAGGCTGTATGTGTGGGGGGTCAGTCTGTGTATGTATCAGTCATTCTGTGTGGGAGGATCAGTCTGTGTGTGTTTGTGTATGGGTCAGTCTGTGTGTGGAAGGGGATCCGTATCAGTCAGTGTGTGTGTGTGTGTGTGTGTGGGTCAGTCTGTGTATGTATGAGTCAGTCTGTGTGTGTGTGAGTCAGTCTGTGTGTGGAAGGGGATCCGTCTGTGTGTATGAGTCAGTCTTTGTATGTGGGGGGATCAGTTTGTGTGTGTGGTGGTCACTCTGTGTATGTATGAGTCATTCTGTGTGGGGGCATCAGTTTGTGTGTGTGTGTAGGGGTCAGTCAGTGTATGGGGAGGTCAGTCTGTGTATGTATGAGTCAAACTGTGTGTGGGGCAGGGCTCGAGTCCTGCAGGAACGCGTGGACTTTTTTAAGAGCAGGAACTACGTTCCCACTGTTGCTGCAGGCACTCAGGGGGTGGCAAAAAATGTTAGCCATGTCATGGGGGGGCCCAAGAGGTGGCCTGATGGACCCCCCTGGCGGGTGCCTGTCTCCATATCACAGGCGGCGAGGGAGCTGTGTTCTCTCGCTACCCTCTCGCCGCGTGACATTTGCTGATGCTGGGAGCCGGAATATGACATCATATTCTGGCTCCCGGCATCAGCAGACAGCCCGCGCAGCGAGAGGGAGCAGAGAGAACACAGCTCCCTCGCCGCATGTGATATGGAGAAATGTGCCCGCCCCACTGGACCCCAGGGACAGGTCCATGCCAGCTCTCCAGGTAGGGAGGCTTGGTGGACATTTTTAATTTAAAAATAATAATTTGTTAGTGTATGTGTGTGTGTGAGTGTGTGAGTGTCTGTGTGTGTCTGAGTATGTGTGTGTCTGAGTATGTGTGTGTGTCTGAGTGCATGTGTGTGTGTGTCTGTGAGTGTGTGCACGCGTATATATTTATATGTGTGTGTGTCTGTGTATATATTTTTTTTTGGGGGGGGGATCTTGGGAGAGTTCCCACACTTTATTTCCCAGGCTTGACCCCTGGTGTGGGGTCAGTCAGTCTGTGTATGTATGAGTCAGCCTGTGTGTGAGGGGTCAGTGTGTGTATGTGTGTGTATGGGTCAGTCTATGTGTGTATTTGTCAGCCTGTGTGGGGGAATCAGTCTGTGTGTGTGTATGGGTCAGTCAGTGTATGGGGGTGTCAGTCTGTGTATGTATCAGTTAGTCTGTGTATGTGGGGGGGGCAGTCTGTGTGTGTATCAGTCTGTGAGTGAGTGTATGAGTCAGTCTCTGTGTCGGGGGGGCAGTCTGTGTGTATGTGTCAGGGACACCATAAACAGGACACCAGCAAATGTAGCGTAAGCGTGTAATTAAATTAGCTTACACTTTGCTGAATAAGCATAGGGCATATGGCATTTTATCCATGCTGGGGTAGTGGAAATCTTGGGTGAGTTCCCACATTTATTTGTTTCCACGGGACTTGAACCCTGATGGCACGGTTGGTAATTTGTGAGGGTGATGTGACAGTTCCCTTCTCTGGGTGGTGTCCTGTGCATTTACATTACTAGCACATCCTGTATGCTGAACTGGGATGTTCGTCGTGGCATGATGTATTTCATATCTAAACAAAAGGCACCTCCTGTGTCAGGTTGAGGATGTTTTGTCTGTTCCAAAAGAGAGATCTTCCATGTCTGATGGTAAATACCTTGAATACCCCATCTGAGTCATAATTTCTGTCCACAGGAAAATGTCTTATGTCTCCTGAAAGGGTTTTCCAGTTTCCATGAAAAGTAGTCTTGCGTGTAATAAGGAAGGCGCAATGGCGGAACTACAGCTGATGCTGGTGTTGCGGTTACACAGGTGCCCACACACTGATGAGGCCCATTGAGTGGCCTATGCACTTAGAGCCATCCGATGGGCATGGGTTTTCCGGGGCTCAAGAAAATTCTTGCCCTATTGCCCTCTCTACATTTGTTCCGCCACTGGCTTTCAGGTCATTTATTTGTGTGAAATGTAGTATTGTTAAATAACCTGAAGATTATCCTGTCATCTTTTCATTTGTGGCAGACAGTTCCTCCTTAAATTATTAAAATAGTTTTATGACATTCTTTGCCACTAAAATATTATTTGTGGTCACACACATCATACTGCCTAGTAGATACATATTTGAGTTACAACTGCCAGATATATTTGTTTGGTAACATTCTCAAACCATCTCAAAGGGTGTCATGATAACATTGAAACATTGACCTCAGCATTGTTATAGATTGAATTGAAGTCCTTAAAGTATGTTTTTTAAACAAGTGTCAGTATCAACTTTGGATTTCCATCAGGCAATTAATTAAAACAAATATAATATCTTTATTGATAGATAAATAGATAGACAGATATCAAACTTTTACAAATGAAAAAGATAAGACAAAAAATTGTAAAAGAAAAAAGGGAAAAATCCAGTTTCATAATGTTATTCTATGTGTATAAGAGAATAAAAAAAAATCTATTATATTTAATTTTTCTTCCACTTTATACTTTTCAAGTATTGATAAAGCTTCATTGTAAACATCCATGTTTTTTGACAGCAAAGCATTATTTTACTGTTTTAGTTCCTTCAAACTATTGCGTATATCAGCAAGAAATATTCACCCACGTCAACCATAGTTTTCTTTTTTCATATATCAGAGAATGAGCACATTCACATATGAATACACTTTTGTTGCTTTGATCTTAATGCTTTATAAGCAGTTCCTGGTATAACTCATTTTCGATTTCTGCTTATGCTAACAATCTATAAAATCTCCATCTACGATTTCTGTAGATAAATTTGGATCATTCCTTTTTCACTGCTGAGAATTCTTTGCTTATCCTATTAAGCATAGCTTAAATATGCTTCCTATTTCATAGCCCCTCTTTAGTAAAAAAACGTTATTATATGATAAAAACAAATGCTGATTGGCATTTAATATAAGTCCTTTATAAATCCTTTCATTTTTTAATTTTATTTATAATAATCTTTATTGAAAAATATTTTCTTTGTTTTAACACAAATCACATATAATAACACACAATACGCAACCCTTCATCCATACTATACAATTTACAGACTGACATAAACATTGTTTCATTTTATAAACTGTGTTCAGGTATAGAAATTAATTAAAATGTACAAAATTATGTTGTGCAGTTAGATTTCTATACCTGAGTAAGAAATTCTAAAAGCAGATGAAAGTGTAATAAAATACTTCATGGGTGCTGTTCACTAGCATATGTCTCAAACAGTAACAATTAGACCAGGGGTTCTCAACCCAGTCCTCGAGGACCCCCTATTAGTCCAGGATTAAGGGTTTGCCTGGGTGTGTCTAAGGTGTTTTTTTTCTTTTTCTAAACACCTTAGACACACCCAGGTAATCCCTAAATCCTGGACTAGTAGGGGGTCCTTGAGGACTAGGTTGAGAACCCCTGATTTAGACAGTAACGTTTCTGTCCAGTCACTCATTCTTACCCAGATACCAAGTGCCTCATTCCACCAAAGTCAAGCCTCTGATTCCCATTTTCCTGACCATATAATCATTCCTACTCACCATCTAAGCTCCTCACCCTTACAGGCCTGCCCAGAACCTCGCTCCTGTTTAAAAATATTAATGAATAATTATAATTATAAATTTTAATAACGATTGTTCGTACCTATTCAGGGTTTTTTCAGGGTTTTTTTTTGTAGAGAAAGCCCAGCAGTTCTAAAAATTAAGAAACGAGAAAATGAAATAGCAAATGGAATAAGATGGGAATGAAATGAGGTTATATGTATAATAGGTATTAACTGCATCACTACAAAATCTGGTAGAGCAGTGCTTCAGCAGGTCTGCCCCACGATAAAAAAAATTTGCATCCTGAATGTTGAATGGATTAATTTTGCAAGATTTGACTCACAAAGTGACATAATGCACATAGCTTTAAATAGGTAATATATTCCTTAATTTCATATTGTTGGATAGACTTTTCAAATAAGTTAATATTTTTGAAAATACATTAAAAAAAATTATTGAAAGATTTTTTTTTTTATATCTTAGTATGTTCAAACATACATTTTGAAAGTTTATCCAATAATATTAAATCATATGGAAAGCTGATCCAATAATATTAAATCAAGGCCATAGTCCTTAAATGTAAATTTCATATGTATCACTGAGTACACTGATTAAACAATCATGCTGTTTTTCGTTTGGTTAAATTTATATGCTTTCATTGTCTGCCCTGAGGAAGACCACATTTGTGAATGAAACGCATAGGACACCTTGTTTTTTTTTTTTTTTTTTAAATCAGTATATGCACTTTCTTCTGCTACATTTGCACTTTGAATTGCTTAAATAACATTTTAACATCTATATATTTTCTAGCTGAAGTCCTTTAGCCTAGTGTCCATAAGTCCTATAATCTATGGAAGTGAGCATTTGGTTTTCTGAGTTGTTTGGGGGAGGCACCCTGAAGTGCTCATACCTGTCTGCATTTTGTGAGTGCAATCCTATTTGTGGGAGCTTCATTCACTAAACGTTATGCTATCGTGATTTTTATTTTTTACAGGTTTCAGCCATTTCACTACAATATTGTTTTGTTTGTATATCTTTATGTGTAAGTGACCATATGGAAAGGTCCCTGGGAAGGCTTACAAACTTTTTCCACCCTATTAGAAAGATGTTTTACGCTGTAATTGATAGTGGAATATATTTGTTTTTTTTTTTTTTAAATTCTTTATTTTTGCAGTGCAGTTAATTACAGACAGGCTTGTGATGCCACAACAGCATCGACAGGCGTTCAGTATCGTAAGTGCTCGTACATAGGTATGGCATGTGAATACATTGCACTATTTTAAGGTAACGTAACGTGGAACAAGATACAATAGACTAGGTATAAACTAGGTATAAACTGGTACATAGCCAATAAAACTATGCAGGTAATTAATATGTTCTATATTTTAACCTAACTTCTGACATTTCGTAGCTAATGAATACTTCTCTTTGTTTTCTGACTTCTATTACAGTGTCATTATGTGTCAGATATACGTGTATGTGTTATCCACAGAGCTATGTAAAATGTCTTATGTGACTTTTGAAATACCATTCTACTGTTCTTTTCCTGTCTTTTTTCTTTCCTTCCCTTTTTTCCTTTTCTCTTTCCCCTTCTTTTCTGTTCCTTTCCCTTCCTTTGTATTCCCTATTTTGCTGTGCATATAAATTGTACAGGCTGGTGAGAGGTGCCCCAAGTGCAGTCCTCTGGCTCTCCCCACGCTTAGTATGCGGGGCACCTGGATCAGGTTTAAACATTGGGATTTAAACACTCATAAATAAGTATAAGTAGGTTAGAACAGTGCTGTAAAGATGCTATAAGTAATATTGAGTACTGTAAGTGCTTATCATTAGTAGTAATATGCAAGAAACATTAATACAAGATGTAAAATAGTCTTCGCTTTTCGGTGCTATATTAGCTATGCATATATACAGTAGTGTTGCTAGACTGATGCTATGACCATGTTATGGGTAATCCGACTAGTGTAATTGTATATCATTAGTTATAACAGGCTAGAAACAGGAACCTATGTCGTAGAATAACCTGCTCTTTACGGTGCTAGGTTTGTTATGCTCATATATGTAATATCTATACACAGTGTTGTTTGTCAAGTGATTTCTGCTATTCCGTTAACATGACAAGTACAGTGCATTAGTGAACAAGACTCAATATTATGTGGTTTAGCTTTCAGAATCAAAGCGTTGCCATTGCATTGTATGCCTAGGTGGTAAGTAGACACCCAATAAGTTACGTTATGCCGCTAGGCCAGCGGTCCCGCATCAGAGCCCCTGCCGATGTCCTGGCTAGGCCGTTGCCTTACATACGAGAAATGTCCACTGTGAGCCTGCACCTTGTTGTCACGAACTTGGGGCCTCTTTGAGTCCAAATTCTGGTAGCGTGGTGTAAAAAGGGAGGAAAAAAAAAAAAAATTATATATAGATATATAGTCGTGAGTCCTGGGGGTTACATGTTGCCCTTGTCCTGCACGGTAATCCACTGTGGCCAGATGCTGGCAGGCGTCTCTGCTCTACTCAGGTGGTGACCGCAGCATAGGTGACTGGTGTCGGATTTCGAGGCACAAATGGTGCGCTGTTCGCCGGGTCCCAGTTGGAATTCGGAGTGAAGGGGCCCTGGAGGCCCGGTTGGAGGAGTGAGTCCCAGGTTAGGCCCAAGGCCAGTAGTAGCTCTGTTGCGTCTTGTGGGTCATGAATTTGGTGGGTGGTCTCGCCCCTTTGCACGGTGAGTATGTGAGGGGACCTCCAGCGGTACGGGATCTTTCGGTGCTGAAGTGTGGCGGTGAGGGGTCGGAGCGATCTGCGCCATGCCAAGGTTCCCCTCGACAGATCGTTATAGAAGGTGAGTGTCGCGTTCTCGTATTTCAAGGGAGTTTTACCTCGGAGAGCGTTGAGGACCGTTGCCTTGTCCCTACCATTCTTAAAGGTCAGGATTGTGTCCCTTGTGCTTGCCACTGGGGCCCCAGTAGGCTTTGGGATCCTGTAGAGGTCTGTGGGTTCGATGGACGCGTGTTGGCCCGGGGGGAATATGGCGGCCAGGAGGTTTTGGATCGTGTGTGGAAGATCTGCCTCTGGTGGTCCCTCCGGGATCCCCCTGACCTTAAGGTTGTGTCTCCTTCTCGTGTCTTCTTCGGTATCCAGGCACCGTTCAAGTAGTGTGTGTTTGCTGTGTAGCTCTTGCACTTTGTCTTGCAGTGCGGTGATGGTGCGCTGGTGGTTTTGAGAGGAGTCTTCCAGCTCGGTAATACGGCCTGTCAGGCCCTGCAGCTCTCCTCTCAGTGCGGAGACGTCTGTGAGGATATTTTTCTGCAGGTCAGCCAGTAAGGCTTTCAGTACTCCGGTGGTGACTAGGTCTGCATCGGGGTCCGACCTTGGTTTGCCCGGTGTAGGTTTCCCTTTTGGGGCTGGTGTTTGGGGGTAGTCTTCGTCCGCATCCTCTGAGTATTCATCAGAGAAATCCGTGCAGCCCCCGTGGAGCGTCGCCATATTGGTTTCACTCGGGCCGCATGCTTGCCTCCACATGTCTCCAATTGTGAGCCCAGGGCCTGAATTATCCGGCGATCTTTTCTTATTTTTGCGACCCATGGAGCCTATGGGGTTCCTGCGTGGGGTCTGGTTGTAGTAGGGGTAATTTCGTTTGGAATTAGGTTTGATTTCTCCGTTTGTATTACGGAGCTCCAGAATTGTGCGACCGGTTGCCTCTGCTGCTTGGCTCCCATATTTGTTTTGTAAAACAAATAATCAATATTGAGAGCTCAATATATTAAGAGGTGTATTAAACAGTGAGTTGAGATGGGTTGGTAACCATCTCGCACATTCTAAGCTGAAATAAGAACTGTAGCTAGATATCAACGAGTCAGGAGATCTCCTGCTTAATTAGCATCAGTACTTGCATGGGTGGCGTCCTGGTGTGACTATAAGAACAGACACTCCATATTGGCACAGTGCCTTTAACAAGATATAACTTAAAATATACCAAGTAAAAATAATATAATCTTTATTCTAAAACCAATAATTAAAAACAGCTTTTTGAAGTTAGCAAAGTGCTCACAGTCTAAACCCATCACTAAGTGTACCATCAATTATACTGACCCACAGCTGGAGTCTGGAGACAGAAAAGCCCTAATGTTTTGGCACACAGCCTTTCTCTAGGGGAATATTTGTATATATTTGAGTCTTCCTCAAGTAAATTTGATGGTACACTTATTAATGGGTTTAGACTGTGAACACTTTACACTTGATTGATGTGGTTATATATATATATATTACATATTCTTTGCATGTTTTTCCTGCAGGTATGCACTTTAACTTTGATGTATTATTCCATAATAAAATAAAATAAAAATGTTTTTATGTGCAATACTTATTGGTGTGCTTTGGGCTTATTATTTACCAGGTTGTTATGGTAGCATAGATTGTCCGTGGTACTTAATGAGTTAAGCAACAAGGCCTTTTGCTGCTGATCTCTCAGGTTTCACAAACGCTCTCTGCCATATTCTCTTGCTGTGCATTACTCGAATGGCGGGAAATTGCTTCTGTTGCATTATTAACCATCAACGTCGCCATCAGAGTTTCCTGAAAAGTTCAAATTGTGCCCTTATTGACGAATTGGCAATGCATGCTGGTGCCAGGACTGAGATAGTTCATTATACAAACCTACGTGCTTTTCCTCTGAAACAAATCAGTAGTGTAGTTTGAATACTTAGATTGACAGTTGTTATTTAGATGTAGATGAGGATGAGGTGTTTGTATAAAACAGGACCTGTCATGTAGAATGTAACTTGACATAAAATTCTACACAAAGTGAATATTACTGCAGGCCCCTACTTCATGTTCTATGAATAAAATAATATGAGATTACTCGAGCAAGTAAAATTAATCATTGCTGACAGACTCACTTCAAGAGATCCCGGCCGTGTGTAGGGCTGGAAATATAGTTACAGTGGTTAAGGACTGGACTGAGATGTTTTGATATACTGTATTTCATAGCAGTCTTTTTGCCATTCAGAGGCAGAAAGGTCACACATCAGAGACGAACGTGATGGATGTAGATCTGCTTTCAAAATCACCAGCTACACAAATATTTAAATTATATGTTGTTTTTTTGCAACTGTTGTAGAAAGAGTTTTTTTTAACATCAGCAGGTTGAAAATATGACAGTTATTTTCTAAATTATGAATTGTATAGGATTCAAAGGGAAATTCAAATTTTAGATCACCATAGCTAAAGCGGAGAAATTCTCCAAGTCACCTGTGTGCTCAATTTAGCTTTTTTTTTTTGGTCTACATTGCACTTGAATGCAAGACAAGTCCCTCTTTAGTGAATAAACCTGTTAGAAAGTAGACTTGTGCATAGCGAAAAAAAAAACAAAATACTATGGGCTGAATCAATTCATCCAAAAATAAATAAAAAGTCAAGACGGCTGAAATTTATCCATTTGGTGATCAGCTCATCCAAAGTTCGAACAAAAAAGTACTGGAAAATGGGCCACAATTCTGGTTCTTGCTTTCAAATCGCTACATAATGCTGCTCCCACCTATCTATCCTCCCTTATACACAAGTATGTCCCGTCTAGGCCCTTACGATCTGCTGAAGACTTACGTCTATTTTCTGTCCGTGCTCCCACCTCTGATGCTCGCCTTCAAGATTTCTCGAGGGATGCACCGTTCCTGTGGAACTCGCTTCCCTCCTTCATTAGATGCTCACCCAGTCTCCAGACCGTTAAAAAAAAAAAAAAATCGTTAAAAACCCACTTCTTCATAAAAGTGTATGAATTAAACTGTTAATAGCTCCTGACTGATTCCTCTTCTGCAACTGTCACTAATCTAATACTATCCTTACCTTTTTGTGTCATTTTACCCCACTCCCTCTAGCATGTAAGCTCACTGAGCAGGGCCCTCTGTTCCTGTGTGTCCAACTTGTCTGGTTACAACTACATGTCTGTTCGTCCACCCATTGTAAAGCGCTGTGGAATTCGATGGCGCTATATAAATAACATAATAATAATAATAATAATAATAATAACTAAACTGCAAAATATATACATAATATAAATATCGTGCACATAGTTTGCAGCACACTGACAGGTGCATTTTCTCACCATTTCAGTCCATAGATCAAGCGGAAAACAGTAACAAATAGTGAGAAAAATGGGAGGAGTAGTAGAAAAATATATATTTAAATATTATATATTTATTACAGGGACACTATAGTCACCAGAAAAATTACCGCTTAATGTATTTGTACAAGGGAGTAGAATCATTCCCTTCAGGTTTTTGCAGTAAACACTGTCTTTTCAGAGAAAATGCAGTGTTTACATTACAGCCTAGTGATAACTCCACTGGCCACTCCTAATATGGCTACTAAAGGTATTCCCATTCAGTGTCACCACCCTCTGCATGGAGACACTGAACTTTCCACAGAGATGCATTGATTCAATACCTATCTGTATGAGGAGAGGCTGATTGGCCAGAGCTCTGTTTGGCTCTGCCCCTGATCTGCCTCGTTGACAGTCTCAGCTAATCCTATGGAAAATCATTGTGATTGGCTCAGAACATCACTTCTGATGATGTCAGATAAGCAGGCAGCTAAGGGGCCGAGTCAGCAGCTGCAGACTTGAACAAAAGTAAGATTTTACTTTATTTAAGGGGGCAAGATGGTGGTTTTAACACTATAGAGTCAGGAATAAGATACATGTTTGCTTTCTTGACCATATAGTGTTCCTGTAAATACATAATATATAACCATAAAATATAGATTTTTATTTTTTTTACTGCTTCTCCTTTTTTCCCCTCTATTAAACACTACCTTAATTTGTGAATAATAATCTCAATCCGAATGAACATCTGTGGAATGCATTAGAACAAAAAATCCGATCCATGGGGGCCCACATTGCAATTTGTGAGCCTTAAATCATCTGCTACTGAAGTTTTGGTGCCAGTTACTACAGGACACGTTCAGAGCTTCAACACTGTTTTGGTAGTATAAATATTTGGTGTGAACAACATGGATTTAATGTTGTGGTTGATCAGTATATATATTGTTACATAAAGCAAATTTAGTTTGCAATATTTTAAATTGTGAATACATAATTCCTGGATATGAGTGCATACCCTGTGAATCGTGTACACGAGTCCAATAGTGAAGGGGTTAAAGATTGTTGCATTCTCTCCTATTTAAGTAAACTATTTTCTGGGTTGGGTAAGAAAGTTGATCGCTGACATTTAAAAGTCGACATGAAAAGTATGGTACTAATGATATGAATCTATTAACTAGCAATATGAGGTGCTTAATTAAATACATGAATTAATTCATATTCTTTAGTGAGTCATTAATTAGAACATGAATCTGTCAGAAAGTTTCATGGCCGCACTTACACAGTCTTAATAAAGCATTTGTAAATTAGCCCTTCAAAATGGGTAATCTTGGTTCAGAGAAGATAAAATGAGAGTCAATCTTTTTGAAATGATTTGGTTTCTAATTCATTGCACATGCATAAAATTAACTACATTAGAGTGCAAAATTAATCCGAAATACTACCGCTTATAGGTACATTAAAAAAAGCATAATCTTAGAAGAGGCTTAACGAGCTGAAATGACAAAGATTCCAAAGTTTATCCAGGTGGATTGATCATTTCATAGTTTTATGTTACTGGCTGCAAGTGAATTATAGCAGCCATATTTTGGACAGTGGTTTTAACTAGTACCTGAATTTAGTGCATCTTTCTCTAGTTCACTCAGACATATGACTGCCAGGGCCACTACGTTTTTATGTCAGTACTTGCTGTATGTAGAATTCCTATGTTGCAGGAGATAAATCAATGCAATAACACATTGGGGAAGAGTTATGTAATCGTACATTCCATTGGTAACATCTCCTCTTTTACATAATTGCATCACCTTTTTTTTCCTGACATTTTCCTACATTTTCCCCAATGTTTTTGAAATTTTTTCTCGGTTACTTGGCTGATCCCGCTCCTGCAGCATATGAATTCTATTGGGGTTATGTGCAAAAGTGTGACATTCTTAAAAGTGGCCTAAATATGAAAAATTGGTGGTCTACAAAGCTTAGTTTTAATGGTGATTGCTCCACTTTTAACACTCTGGACTACTTTTCAGTATACAACACATTTATTTATTAACAAAAAAAACAAACTAACTTTTCAGGCTCCCTTACTTATTGGACATGTTGTTAGCCCAAAATGTGATGTTTTATTTTTTATTCTGTTTTTTGCTATCCCCTCTGTTTGCAGAGTGGGTTTGTGAATTTTACATATATTTTCCATGGGTTATTTCAAGGCAATGTCATCTCTAACAGTGATGGCAATTATTTTCTTGGTCAAGCTGTTACACAAGGAGTGATGCTATTACAGGCAGATCAAACACACAGTAAGACCTCAATCAATAATTGCTGTTTGTTGACTTGCTTTACAAGGTTATGTTTACCGCTATTCATTGAGGGGATGTGCTTGCTGGGAGAAGGTAGCGTTCTGCCGCTCTTTGCTTTTGTAAAAATCGAATGTCTCTAATCAAATTCCTCTTTCTGGCATAATGAGGTCTTTGGGTATTTTTGGTAGACCACTCAAGCCCCTGCATGCAAAAAAAAATAAAAAAAATTAATGTTACCGGTTCTATATATGTCAGTGCACAAATTATTTTTTCTCTTAATAGAGCTGAGCACACAGAGATTATATTGGGTTAAAAATATACTTCTTGCTCTTGCTATGGGGCGATAAAATATCTCGGACAAAATCGTTTTGGAATCAGTTCCTCATCTGGTTGGAGTTGGTTCGATAGAAAGATGTCCTGACCCAGGAAGCATTTTTGTGGGCTGTACAGGTGGTTGTTGAGAGACGAGAGCAATTCACTGTATGACTGGTAAAAATGTTATGTATTACATATACAAGGTTGAGATTGTATTAATTTTGTCTTTAATTAAGTACGTTTTTCACAAGCAAACTGACAATATGAAATGTTTAATCAGATATTTAAAAAAATTATTGTATTGAATTACAATTTGTCTACAATTAAGCACATTGCATTTAAAGTATTTGGGTGTCTCTCTCTCTCCCCATACCTCTAACACTTGCAGGGTTATTCGCTAAGATCTAAATGCTCCAGAACCAGATTGGCATTTTGGACACAAAACTCTGAATATTGTTCATGGTACTTATAAATGTCAGGATTTTGGCATTCAGCATCCAAATGCTTATCAGACTTTAGCCAGTCTGCATATTATCATAGAACAACTTTTATGACCTGGGCTTGTTTGACCATTCTTGCTCTCTGTTATCCTGACCTATACCTGACTATCAAATCTATATTTCTCTGTTATCCTAGACCTGGACCTGTCTCTTGTTTACTCAGCTTGCCGACATTTCTTGAGCACTAGCCTGGCCAAGCTATGGCTACCCAATCACTAAAGTGTCCATACAATTAGCTTTGGGATAGGGCCTGTAATAAAACTAGAGATTAACTTGTATTGTTCTCCTCCCAGGAATTGAATTAAAATTCCCACTTAAGTAAATAACCCTGTGTTTTATTAAAGTTAAGTTCATAATAAGGCTGAAGGGACAGAGAAGATGCAGATGATAAAAAAAAAAAATGAAGAAAAGAAGAGAAGGGAAATAAATCACATGTTCAGTTCTGTAGATGTGTGGCTTGGTGAAGCTAAAGAAAATAAACAAAACAAAATAATAAAAAAGACCACTAGGAGTGAAATGAGGATTGATATAGAGACTTAGAATTTTATGCACTGAATTAGCAAATATATTTTTTTTCTAAGTTTGCGTATTCTAATTGCATCCCACAGTAGTTACACTTTTGAAATAATTACATTTTCCACAAACTAATTTTAGTGCTAAATAGCTTCTTTACCGTAATAACCAAGATTACCGCACACATTTATAATTATTACTATTGTTACTGGCTATGTTAATAAGAAGTGCTTTAATTGACTTAGATTAAAATTCCCTGCATTTTTAGAAGTGAGATCACTAACAATTTAGTAGGTGAAAATTGTTATCTTACTGATGTAAACTCACTATTTACATTATATGTATGTGCGAGAGAAATTTGTCATGTTAAAAACTATCTGTAAGCGGGAAACTATAGGGCATAGGAAAATTTCCCTGTGTGATGTAAATGCTATTGGTTTTCCGTGCAGTGATCACAGTTAAATAAAATCTAGAGATTTAGACTGTATGTAAAATAGGTAAAGACGTGTGTTTAACAAGTTTTACATTCCTACATCTTAATTTCAGTAACTTTTCTAGCACTCCTTTTTAAGTTACTACCTTCTACTTTTAAGGCATATTATGATTTATATTTGTACTTACAGGGTTTGTCTACTAAAATGAGAATGGCATGGAATTCAAAGTGAATTTCAAATTTAAGGTAAAAAAAAAAAAAAGTCATAGCTACTTTGGGCTTTAATTAGAAATTCACTTTGAAATTCCTGCAATTCTTACTTTAGTGAAAAACCCTGTTAGTGTTACATTCTGTTGAGTTGATCTGTGATTTATTTTTGTTCCATAAATCAACTCTCACTTTAATTCTGGTGAATAACCCTGTTATTGTATGCATATTGCTGATGTTAAAAGGCCCCAGTAATTCCCCAAGCATGTTATGCTCAATAGATTGAGCATACGATTCTATATATACACATTGTGCTAGCAGTTTTGCTACCAAATTAATAGATTAGGAGAAAAACCTATTTAAAAATATGTAACTTCCTATTGCTAGATGCTCCGGCTAGGAAGTTTCCATAGCAACGGCAGTGCTGTGGTTGCTATGGGTGGAGAGTTCTCCCTTGTCAGTCAATGCCTTAGCACGATGAGGCATTGACTGACAAGGGAGAGCAGAAAAGACCTCCCACAAAATCACACTGTGGTCGCTATGGAAACTCCCTAGCCGGTGCTTCTAGCAACTGCTAGGGAGTATAGGAACAAAGTGATGTGATGTCACTCTGTTCCGATGCTAGTACACCGGCAACAAAGCCAGCACGCTGAAGTCACTGCCAAGATTTGGCCTGCTGGGGAATGTGTCCTAAGCAGGGCAAATCAAAGAAGATCAGACACGGAGCACAGAAGGAGCAAAGTACGGCCCAGAGGTAGTTTTTATATGAAGATTAACACCCACAAAGCAGCGCTGCAATGGAGGAAAATTGAGTAAATCTTTATATTTTACATTGAATGCACCATGTATCTCTATTATACAGTGCCTTGCAAAAGTATTCACCCCTCTTGGCATTTTTCATGTTTTTTTGCCTCACAACCTGGAATTAACATGGATTGTTTGAGGATTTGCATCATTTAATTTACAGAACATGCCCACAACTTTAAAGATTTTTTTTTTTTATTGTGACGCAAAAATCAAATAGGACAAAATAACAGAAATAGTCAATGTGCATAACTATTCACCCCCCTGAAGTCAATACTTTGTAGAGCCACCTTTTGTGGCAATCACAGCTCCAAGTCGCTTTGGATTAGTCTCTATGAGCTTGCCACATCTTACCACTGGGATTTTTTCCCATTCCTCCTTGCAAAACTGCTCCAGCTCCTTCAAGTTGGATGGTTTGCGCTTGTGAACAGCAATCTTTAAGTCTGGCCACAGATTTTCTATTGGATTGAGGTCTGGGCTTTGACTAGGCCATTCCAACACATTTACATGTTTCCCCTTAAACCACTCAAGTGTTGCTTTAGCAGTGTGTTTGGTGTCATTGTCCTGCTAGAAGGTTAACCTCTGTCCTAGCCTCAAATCACGCACAGAGTGGTACAGGATTTGCTCAAGAATATCCCTGTATTTAGTACCATCCATCTTTCCCTCAACTCCGACCAGTTTCCCAGTCCCGGCTGCTGAAAAACATCCCACAGCATGATGCTGCCACCACCATGTTTCACTGTGGGGATGGTCTTCTTTGGGTGATGTGATGTGTTGGGTTTGCGCCAGACATAGCGTTTTCTATGATGGCCGAAAAGTTCAATTTTAGTCTCATCAGACCAGAGCACCTTACTCCATACATTTTTAAAGTGTCTCCCACATGCCTTCGCAAACTCAAAATGTGCCATTTTGTTTTTTGCTGAAAGTAATGACTTCTTCTGGCCACTCTACCAAAAAGCCAAACTCTATGGAGCTTATGGCTTATTGTCGTCCTATGTACAGATATCCAGTAAATGCTGTGGAACTCTGCAGCTCCTCCAGGGTTACCTTAGGTCTCTGTGCTGCCTCTCTGATTAATGCCCTCCTTGCCTGGTCCATGAGTTTTGGTGGGCGACCGTCTCTTGGCAGGTTTGCTGTTGTGCCATGTTCTTTCCATTTGGTTATGATCGATTTCATGGTGTTCCTGGGGATCATCAAAGATTTGGATATTTTTTATAATCTAACCCTGACTTGTACTTCTCAACAACATTGTCCCTTACTTGTTTGGAGAGTTCCTTGGTGTTCATGGCAGTGTTTTGTTAGTGGTGCCTCTTGCTTAGGTGTTGCAGCCTCTGGGGCCTTTCAAAAAGGCATCTCCTTGTGTGTATATGTAATAACAGATCATGTGACACTTAGATTGCACACAGGTGGACATCATTTCACTAATTATGTGACTTCTGGAGGTAATTGGTTGCACCAGAGCTTTTTATGGACTTCATAACAAAGGGGGTAAATACATACGCACATACCAATTTTCTGTTTTCTATTACTAAAAATAGTTTTAGGTATATATTTTTCTCAAATTTTTCTCATTTTTCTCACCAGCTTAGACTATGGTGTTCTGATCCATGACATAAAATTCAGATTAATAAAACATTGAACTTAAGGCTGTAATGTAAAAAAAAAATAGGTAAAAAGTCAAGGGGGGTGAATACTTTTGATATGATGTATTAAATGTATATGGAAGTGATTTAAGCATTTTTTCCATTACAGGTTCACTTTAAATTAAAAGGAACATTTAATTGAGAGAATGATGAACGATGAAATGCATAGCTTTAAAATTGCCTATACAAAGTCCAGCTGCACTACCTGCAATGTAAATAAGAACAGATAAGATGAGTGTTTTTGTTTCCAGAAAAGCTGCATGATTAGATGTACATTAATGTCTTTAACTACTCCATTTTCCAGACCGGTCACCAGTCAGTAAAGGTCTGATGTTGCAAGCTGGGGAATGTTTACAATACTGAATTTGCTGATCCTACTCAGATCACCATGTAGCTGAGAAAAATCCACGAGCATCATAATTCTGTGTGTGCTTAGCTATTTTGAGTCCTAGCAATAAATGTATGTAGTGCTATATGGTGCCTGAATGTGTATTGACCTTCTCTAAGTCTGGATCATGAATGTGTATTGATCTACCGCAAGTCTAAACCATAAAAGTGTGTTGATCTACCACGACTCCAAACCATAAATGCTGTTCTGGTTAAACAAAGCTTAAAGAAAAATAGAGAAGAACTGCTTACTTATGTTTCCTTTTCTTTCATTATTAATAATTATTTTTATAATTATTGAAATGATCTGTTGTACTGATATTGAACAAGTTTGGGATTAAACATTGGACATCAAAAAAGCTAAATAATTCACTTCCAATATAATTCAAACAAACTAATGGAATTTTGGAGGAAGCAAAGACATTGCAAATTGCCAAAAGGTTTATTACAGATTATGTAAAATGATTACAGTTTATATAAAATTCATTAGCAGAACCAAAGAAGACAGGGGCCTGGTGCAAACATTTTGTTACAGTCCCCCCATCTTAATGATGGCCAAAAGGTAGTTTCCCCATCTGTCGTACAACTCCCACAATATTTGCCAGCTGGGGATTTACCATTTTCCAATCCTTGCAGGGTTGTATTTAGCACTAAGCAGTTGTTTGTGTGTTTGAATGTAAGCATGTGTTTGTATGGAGTTTGTGTGTGTGGGAATGTAGGGGTGAATTTGTGTGTAGTGTGGTTTGTTTTATGTACTCTTGTAAAAGTTTAGCAAAAGACACACTGAGGCAGATTCAAATACACAGACATACACAGTAACACACAAACAGATATACACATACAGATACCAGACACACAGATACACACTAACACACAGATACACACACTGCCGCCCATTCAAATATGCACACACTACCATACATACAAATACACACAGTTTTACACAGACACACAGAATGACACAGATACACGTACGTACAGACACACAGACACAAATACACACAAACAGACGCACATGTAAAAATATAAATTTTTAAGCCTCCTTCTGTTTCCAACCTTTAGGATGCAGGAGGACTGGACTTGGGTTCAATAGGCTGGCTGAGGCTGTTGGTAGTTGGAGTCTCTCCCAGTTCGCGCTCCGTCCTCTCCTTTTCAGCGGAGACATCATTACAGGGGCCCGGCCATGCTATTAAAGTGCCACAGCGCTGACTGGGCGCTGGGGATACATTACAATCAGGAGGCCTTAACTGAATGGGACACCCTATGGGCCCCCTCAGCGCTGGCCCAGGTGCCGTCACACCGGCTGCACCGGCAGTAGTTCCACTGCTGGTAAAATTATTCAAGGAATCTAACAAAACCATGCAAAACTATACTTACTTGATCACTCATTAATTTATCCATCTCTAAGACCTCATCCCAGAAATATTTAGCATCTTTCATATATGTCAAGTGTTACTCAATATTCATATAGAATCACAGCTGCATTTCTGCTATAAACAAAAAATCTAGCAAATTCTTTCATATATTTTCACCGAGCTGTTAGCATTCTTGTTATGGATCAACAAGTAAAGATATGTTAAAAGCTGAACGGATACATTGTCGTTCTTTTTTTCCTTTGCCCCCATTTTGTACCTTATTTTTATATGCAGTTACATATTCATAGGAATCACATGTTAATATTATCATTATTATTACTATTATTTTTATATAGCACCAACAAATTCCAGAGTGCTTTACACTAACAGACACGTATTTGTAACCAGACAAGTTGGATGCAGAGGAACAGAGGGATTGTGGGTCCTGCTCAATGAGCTTACATTCTAGAGGGAGTGGGTTATAGTGACACAAAGGGTAAAAGTAGGGGTAACAAAGTAGGTTGCTAGAAAATTATTCACTGTGGGCTTAGTAGGTTATTTTTGACAGTTGCAGAGAGAAGTCAGGGTGTGGGAATTAAAAGCTGTTAGCAGTTTAATTGAAATGCTTTCCTGAAGAAGTACGCTTTCAATTTTTTGTGTACACTGGGTGAAAAATCTAACAGAGAAGAGAAGGGAGTTCCACAGACAAGGTGCAGCCTTAAAGAAGTCTTAAAGGCGAGCATCGGAGGTGGGGGTACGAAAATTAGATAGGCATAGTTCTTCGGCAGAGCGCAGGGGCCTAGACGGGACATACTAGGGACAGCTTAGGGAGGATAGGTAGGTTGGAGCAGCATTATGTAGGGACTTGTAAGCAAGCACCAGAATCTTAAATTGCATAGATTATCAATGCTGTTATATTAGTAGATTATGCTAGTCTTGAAGAGTCATGCTTGCCATTATTTTAAAGTGAAATGGCAGTCACTATAACAACTTTTTCGCAAGTGTTTTGTGGCAGTTATGGAGAAAGGAGGCAATGGATGCAGTATATCAAAGTTTTGTCAAACTGATTTCAAGCAGTTAAAAAAATAAATAAAAAAAAAAGGAGCATTTCGGACACACAGATCCTTCCCCTCTGCTCAGGGCAGCACAATGACCAGGTTTCACTTCTTTACTAGTTACCCAAAATAATTGTATCAGTAAACATGTTTAACCTGCATTAACCCTATTGATGCCCTGTTAAGCTTTGCTGCAACACTGAATTGACACATACTACTACTACTACTAGGGAATCAGAAAAGCAAAGTCCAAATTACCCATACAAATATATGGGACATCTCATAACAAGGAGACACTTTCTCAATATTTCCATCCAAGGCAAGGCTTTTGGTCTTAGATATCATCAATTTTTGGTCAAGTTGCTTGAAAACAGTATGACACAAATGTACTCACAGCTTAAAGCGGAATGGTCATGCCGAACTTACCTTTTCCCAATCGCTTCCTCTTCTCTCCCTCTATCAGGATCTGTTCTTCATTTCTTCCTTCTTTAAAACATAAGACAAAGTAGGGACTATTTTGTGTTATGTATTTTCCTATGCTTGACCAGCTGTAACCCAGGGACGGAGCTAAGTCCACTGCATTTCCGGTGATCAAAGCAATTTCCCACAATTCTCACCTTCCTCGTGCTAAGTAAAGATGACTTCGTATTAGTAATTAATCTGCCCCTACTCGCTATTCAGATATTCAGACCTTCAACCCAACAATAAGAACATCACTAGGAGAACAGAACTCGGAGCCTTTAATTATAAATAGTTATGACCATTTGATTCCTAGCATCTCTGGAATTGTATGTTTATTTTTTTAAATTTGGTTGGTAATAACCCAGAAACACAGATGCTAGATCATAGACCTGTAGGCTGTATTTCATACAAACATTTTAAGATATTCCTGCTAGCGGTAAAACTGAATAGCTTAAAATTCAGGTCATAACATCATTTTCTATAAATAAAACGTGAGCTTTATTTCTGGAATAATTGTATTCTTTCCCGTTCTCAATTATTTATATTTCTTTCTTCTTCTGCAGATTATTTTTAGAGACAGCAGATAAAAGCGATGCCTGATAATGATGAAGGCGCGTTCTCACAAATGCTTTTGCAAGATTTTAGCTCTATGAAGGCAAATATTTAGTACAGTAGACCTGACGTGAGCTATTTCCTAATGAGCTCATTATCATACAAATCAGAAAGTTGCCATACTACAGAGCCATGTTTAAAAGACGTATTTCTCTATTATTTTGTAGAAAAATCTAGTGTTTATACTGTATATAAAGAGTACATTTAAATATCTATATATCAATATGACTGTATAGCTTTTAATTTTAGTGGCATCCAAAATTGTCTTTAAAGAGGCTCTTTCATAATCTGCAAAATCCCCCGATGGTGATCCTTACCCAGGTGCAAGGGGATACAGGGGAAGGTTAGTTATTCTTGCTGAACCTGTCCCTCGAGGTTGCCGACATGCTTTTCCTGATGGTACTCTTCAGCACATGTGCAAGGGTACAAAACTCGAGGTCTATGGATGACGACTGGGGGTTTGACAAAAGGCTCCACCTTTTTGTCAAGTGAAGGAAAATTGCAAAAGCAAAGTAGTCCCTGTTTTGTCTTAGTATGTGATTTGACTGCATTGGATTTTTTTTTAAGTGAACTTCCAACACAGTAAATGTGAGTATTTCATAAACATTCTATCTTTGTGAATTTCTCATTTTTAGGGGAGTGACATTGCTACTTTAAATTGGCTCTGTCACCTTCAGTTTTTTTGCAAAGACCCTCTGAAAAGGAATATGGCAAATTACCTCCAGGGATCGCCTAGAGAACAATTTGTGTTAACTCCTTTCTCAAATCTGTCTCATCCACAAGATAACATTTAATCCTGTCCTCTATCAGGTTTATGAGTTTGCAACCTAGATGGAATTTTCATTGCAGAATTGCAAATATTTACCGGTAGTTAACATATAACCTCCTTCCAACTAAAACTTTGTTTACTTATCCTTGAGATCATAGAGACTATGTTCTTTCTAAGCTCTTTGGAATATGTCATACAGCTCTTTAGTTTCTAAAATATCCATCACATTAATCTATTTTCCTTTTTTGTACAGTGTAATTACTTCCCATATTGCTGAAATAACACCTGCTTAAATTACTAAAGTTGCCCAAGTCTATAAACCATCACCTGGGTATAATATTATTAATAGAAATAAGCTAGCATTGTATGCTTACAGCTTTCATTGACACTGTAGTAGGAAATTTAACTATTTCCTTTTAATAAGCTTCATTTACACAATAGACTAGAGCATAAATTATTATCAGCTTGTATGAACCAAACTACTTTTATTCTATGCCTGAACAAATCTATATGTCCAGGATTTACCTATGGAGTATAAGACTCAACAAGTAAAATCTGGACAGCTAAATTAATTCAGGCATAAATTAAAAGGAATTTCCTTAGTTTGTACCAGTTAAAGGACCACTATAGGCACCCAGACCACTTCAGCTTAATGAAGTGATCTGGGTGCCTGGTCCAGCTAGGGTTAAACCCTTTTTTTTTTTTTTTTTTATATAAACATAGCAGTTTCAGAGAAACTGCTATGTTTATAAATAGGTTAATCCAGCCTCTAAAGCCTCTAGTGGCTGTCTCATTGACAGCCGCTAGAGGCGCTTGCGTGCTTCTCACTGTGAAAATCAAAGTGAGAAGACGCAAGCATCCATAGGAAAGCATTATGAATGCTTTCCTATGAGACTGGCTGAATGTGCGCGCAGCTTCTGCCGCGCATGCGAATTCAGCCGAAGAGGAGGAGAGGAGGCGGAGAGCTCCCCGCCCGGCGCTGGAGAAAGAGGTAAGTTTAACCCCTTCCTCTCCACAGAGCCCGGCGGGAGGGGGTCCCTGAGGGTGGGGGCACCCTCAGGGCACTTGTAACGAAATCCCTGTTTGAATAGACTCAAAGAAACAGCCTTCCGGCTATTTATTCGTTTGGATGGCTATTTCGTGCTGTTGCAATAAACCGAACAAACTACCGTGTTTAACCGCAGGGTAATTGAGGAAAGGCTTGGTGGTCCACGTTCGTTTGCTGAACACGTGGCGGTCGCCATTTTAAAATCGAACGCTCAGTGGGGCATGGCGGCGATTCTCTGGAACTATTTTCGGACACTTATTCAGCCGAACACCGCTGGCGCGTACCATGTTCCCCGTTCATACGGCTAAAAACTCACGAATACATTGAACACTTTACCGGTCGGGACTTTTCTATTATACAAAATAGACCAACCTCAGATAGCTACAGTTATGGAACTCTTTTCAGATTCAACCTCGCGAACAACCGGTGAATTAAAACTTCACTTGACGATATTGAGACCTGTGTTCGTGGGATCTGAGCGCTATTTGGCTATAATGTGCACTCAGATCCAAGCTATCTGGGGGTATGTGGAACTTAGAGTCTACGTTCGGTGAAATATAAGTTATAGATTTTAATACTGTTGTGAAAATATAAAAAGGACATGTTTTTCTCTACCTGGAGATAATTAGGTTCTCTTCCACCACTTAAGTTAATTATCTCCAGGATAGAGAGGAGGGGTTGCACTGTTACTGTGGGTGTGTTTAACTTTTGTGTTGTATACTGATTGGCTCTGTATATTTTGTCACAGTCTTCCACAAGGTCCCATGTGGGAGTTCCCTTGCTGAGAGACCATCATAAAAGGGCTAAGTTTGGCCGTCAATAAAGCAGAGTATGTTTTCCTGGCACTATAGTGGTCCTTTAAGAACTTGCACTCTAGTCTAGTGCAGAAGACTGTCCGTTAAAGGGATACTATAGCGGAAGGAATATAATTCTGGATTCCTTACACTATTGTTCCCTCTGGCATCCCTCTCTCTCAAAGACCCCTACCCAGCATGAAGGTGTTAAAAAAAACAACAACAACAAAAAAACCTTTCTGTACTTACCAGATTCCAGTGCAGATGTCCCTTGGTGTTGGGTTGACGGGCAGGGCTAATGCACTGCACTGCGAGCGCATTAGGCCCTCCCCATAGGAAGCATTGTTTCAATGCTGTCCTGGGGAGATTTTGCTAATGCTGGTTATCCTCATGCAAAAGATGAAGACGTCCAGCTTCGGTTAGATGACCAAAAGTCGCCAAGCGAGTAGAAAATGTCTCAAGTGACTTTCTGATTGACAGCCACTAGAGGCAGTAGTCCTGTAATGTAATCATTGCAGCTTATCAAAAACTGCAATGATTTACATTGCAGGACTAAATGGGATTGGGACGTTGCACCCAGACCACTTCAATGAGCTGAAGTGGTCTGGATGCCTATAGTGTCCCTTTAAATTACTGTTGGTAAATGTTAATTTTCCATGTCAGCAGACAGAGGATACAGATATTTGTGCTACTTTTCTATATAAATTGCATTTGCACAAACATCATACATGCTAACTGCAAAATGTTGTCTTCTCTGAAAGCAATTATATTCTAGCTAAGCCTGCACAATACCAGCCTTATTGGACGAGAACAGTCCTTTCTCCTTGTAGAATGATAAACACTTTTAATAGGAATTTTTCATTTTGGAGAAAATGTATCATTAATATATAATAAATCATATGATACCTCAATGTTGTGGTTATGAGAAAATGATTTATTTCACAGAATATTTTTGTAATGTAAATATAATATTGTAGAATTATGCTTACAGTATGTGTGAATGAATTAATCCATGAATTAATGGAAGAAAGAATGAATGAATAAATTAATAGATGGATGAATGAATGAATTAATTAATTAAAATCTCAACTATCCATCAAATCAAATGATAAATTCTTGGAACTTTTTCAGATGCATCCCTGAGTGAAGAATAGTGAAAGTTTTGCCTTTTTCTTTTTGGCTGTGTAATTGTTAAAACATACTTTCTTTATGTAATTCATTTAAGTAATTCTGCTTCTGTGACTGTGTTTCTTTTAAAGTGACATCCAATGTAGATATATAGCACTCACAAATTAGTACATTTCTATCAGAGTAATTTCCACTAATGCACTGCAAATCACATCTGACTTCATTTTGACTGAGTGCTTAGAGTCAATTCCTTTTTTGCTATTGTCTGATTTGATTATGCATCCAATTAAGTAAATATGAAACTTGGTATTTTGGCAGTGGCTTCTGTTCTGTTTTAAGAACTAAGAATTTTTGTTTTTTTTGCAATATAATACGCAAATATTTTCATTAATTAATTGCTATTATTTTTTTTACTGAAACAGAATCGCATGGTGTTCATTTTAAAGAATGCCTATGCAGTGTGCTAACATTTTATTCATATACACTGTTGAGTACTGCTGAATACTGGCTGTGTGTGTGCCGATGTGCAATCATGTAATTTATTTTGTAAAGCTCATAAGAGGCAATAAAGATGAGCAGGTTTGCATGTAAATGTGCATAATTCAACTTTATTGCAAAAAAATAAAATAAAAAAAATCCACCTAGAAGACTTATTCGTATGTAAATTCTGAAGGTATAGACTCGATCACCATCTTGCATGTTCAATGGTAGTTGGGAAAGAGAAGACATGTCCTGATTTAAATGTGCTGTCTAAGCTATTCTACAAGGTATTCAATTTATTTAATATAATCTTTGCATCACATCTGCGTGATCTCCTAACTCAAAAATGCCTGTGAGTTCCCAGTTCGTTACATGACGCATCCACAAATTACTTTATTTCTCATCTTCTGTAAAATCCTGGGGACATAATACATGCAGTGCAAGAATTGCAATATACATTAATAGAACATCAATGTTAAATACTGCATTTCATATAACTGAATTTATCTCTGGAAATTGCATCCCTTCCCTCCTACTGTTTAGAAGCCTTGCTTTTTACAAAATTAACTGCAATTTTTTATTTTTATAATAATTTTTTTTTTTTTTATATTACCGCTATAGAAACCTCAAGTAGGATATCAAATCTCTAAGTGGGCCATCTGATTGTTTAGCTTTGCTTATTTCCTGCCTAACTCTACAAACAAACTGGAAACTGTAGTTTTGAAGCCATGTCTACCCTTTTGGACCCGTCCTTCCCCCTCCCATGGCTATGACTGACCACTTTTGTCTGGGACGACAGACGAGAATCTGAGTCTTTTAGGTGACCCGGAAAGTAATCTTTAAATGCATTGTTTGTTTCAATAAGTACAGATAATTGGCAAATATAGAACATTATTTAATTGAAACAAAAACTTAAATTTTGGTTGGACAGAAAACCAGGGGTGCTCAAAAGGTAGATCCCCAGATGTTTTAAAACTGCATTTTCCATGATGCTTTGTCATCCTAGAAGCATTCTAAAAGCATGCAAAGCATCATGGGAGTTGCATTTCTATAACATCTGTGGATCTAGCTCTTGGGCAACCCTGCTTTACAGGATAATGGAGTTACAGATAAGAAAACAGTGTTGTAAAAAAAATATTATTTCTGAATATGTAACATAGATTTTTCCTCCACATTGTCTACAATCCTCTCACATATACATGATCTCCTTTATTCTTATATGAAACGTATGTGGGAACTATGGATAAATAAAAGACATCTACCTACCGAAACAGCTAGTTACACAACATTTGAACACAGTTTGAGACACAAGAACGTGTGTCAAAACTGGAATTTGACAGACTAGCCAAAAAAAATGTGTTTGAACCATAAGGAGGAATAGACTTTCATAGTCAGACCTATATTTACAGAAGGTGCTAACCTGCACCAAAGCCCTAAAATGGCAATGCTGCAGCTATAAAAGGAATGATTTTAGAAAAGCTAGAAGTCCTTGACCACCGGACCAGACTACCATAGATCACTGGGAAACTGCCATCAGACAGTATGTTAGCAGTAGTTAATGAGGCTTGACTACTTGACTACTGACTTGAAGGTCAGGCTGAAAGAGAATCAATGCCCACCATGGACTGAAAGCATAGATAAAGGCAACATGTAAGAAAGTTAGTAAGCTGGATCAACTCCACAGAGTGGGAAGAATTCAAGTATATTTCCCGGCTACTGAGGAAATGCAAGGGTATGCTAATAACTGGAAACTGCCAAACAAAGGCTGATGACACTGACATGTAGATTAAGCAGATACCCCAGAGAAGCAGAGGTTAAGAGAAAAAATGCCCAACAAACCTTTCAAGATGTGTGTACAGGGCAATAACATATCTACCTAAGACCCACTCAGAGTTGAGACTGAACTACTAAAAGAAAATCTGGGAGAAAGAAGAATTATGCAATACTAAGGCCCAGAGATTACTAGACCTGCATGCTCCTAGAAAAAGGAGCAGTCGCCATCACAGTCTGAGAGGTATCCAGCAATGAGTAGCTTACATGAAGAGTTGGTCAGCACCAGGACCTGACATGATCCACAGATACATGGATAAAGAAATTAATAATGCTGCATGAACGCCTAGCAACACAAGTAAACCTGCTACTAGCAATTGACTCCCATGCTAGCTAACACAAGACAGAAATATACTGATAATGATGGACACTTTCAAGGAAACAGCATCATCTACCTACTGACCAATCACCTACTTCCTGACAATGGTATCATAGCCGCCAAGATCAATGGGCATACGAGTCAATGCAGTGAGGAATACTCAGAAAGGGATTGGAAACAAAACTGCTTGTTACACATACATATACATACATACATATAGTGTGTATGTGGGTGTGAGTAAAAGAGCATGTAATCTTTTTACTCACACCCACATACACACACAAACACACTAATGCTCAGAGATATACACACATACATCTATTGACAAATACAGAAAAAATAAATATATCACAGTGTGTATCTGGTAGTGTATATCGGCACATGTGTGCACGTATGGCATTGTGTATCTGCCTGAAAGTGTGTCTATCAGTGAATATTCTTGATTGTGGATATTTGTGAGAGACTACCTGTGTGTATTTGTTACCGTGACTGTCTAAAATGAATTTCTGTGTTTGTTTAGATTTGTGTCTGCGAGTGTATGTGTGTGGGGAGCTACTTGCAATATGTTGTGTGTATGGGGTCATGCTTGTTGTCTTGATATGTGTGATGTGCTTATGGCGTGGCTGCATTGTGTGATGGGTGACTATGTGTATGTGGGGGTTGATGTGTGTGTATAAGTGTGACTGTGCGTGGAGATAGTTTTGTAGGAGGATAACTGTGGCAGAGTGAGTGTGACAGCATGGCTGTGGCACTGTAATTATGCCAGATAACTGTGTACAGTGAGTGAGGGGTTGAATGTGACAGAGTCATGGGGGTTGGTGTTGGATGAGTGAGTGTGACAAAGTGACTGTTTATGGGGAGGCTGAGTGCAGACCCTTGTGGATGCACCCATAAAGATGTGCAGCCCTAAACAGTGAGCAGTTCAGGGTTTGTCAAGGAAATCTAAAGATCACCCCACTAGCCTGTGCATTTGCAGGGGGCTCAGCAGTGCTTACGCTATGAACAATAAACAAATTTAACTTGAAATTCTGAACAGTCTAGCCTCCAGAACACCTTCAGTTGTGTGGCCAGTGGTCTCCAAGTGACATACAGTATTATAACCCCAACACATAAAATTAGATTGGAAAAATTATTGTCTGACTAATAAACATTTAATGAAAAGTTCCTACCTCTGAGAGTGCACTGACTCCTGGTCCACAAAACCAGTAATAAAGGAAGCAAAAGAACAATTTTTAATTAAAGATTGAAAAAAGACTCAGTTCAGGTCAAAACGCTGTCATTGTATGCCAAAATAAAGCGACGAGTGTCATAAGGAAGTTCTTTTTTTACTAAGGAAGACTATTTTACTCTTTATTTGTCCTAATATTCAACAAATATTCAGATTTCATGGTTAATTAAATACTTGTTGTATATGACTTGCTCAGGTACAGTGAGAAAAAAGGCACAGAAGGACCATTAAGAATGTTTAGATCATGTGTGTTCTACTGTACAATTTGTATATTCTGAAAAAAAGAAGTGGAACCTTAAGTGATTGATTTATTACTGATAATCTGTTTAAAGGTAACCAAAATATTTATTTTATATATTTCAAAAAAATCAAGTCATAATTAATTCCTGGTATGTTGTTAGTAAAGCAATGGAATTATTTATAGAAATATTTGACAATATATGGATCATGGCTCTGATGGTTGAGGGGTTAAGTGGTTTTGTGAATTGAAGTAAGCATAATACCAAGTTCTATTGATCTTTGTTGACCTCTTTGGCAATCGGGGTTTTTAAAATTCAAAGTGATCACAACCTTTAAGCCCTCATACAAGAAAGAGTATAATCTTTTCTATAAATCTTTTAGTGGACAAAAAAAAAAAATGTTATCAAGGGCTTTATCACAAAATGGATTTATTGCAAAGGCTGTGACACGTAGACCACTATGTCATGAAGGATCTAATCCTTTTTATCAATACTTCCAGACTGGTTAAATATATAAAATCATGGCAATACCATTTTTAATATTGAATTTGAGACCTCAGTCCATATTGTGTTCTGTGCGACCCATAATATCCATTATGCTCTCTTTGTCCCAATAAGTTAATTATATATATATATTTTTCTACATTTTTTTTACCACTTTAAATGTGGTATTCAATGGGTGTATATCATTAACATCAATATGATCATACTGCTGGGACCTTCACTTTTCTTATGTTTTCATTATTATCATCATTATCCTTTTCTAACCGAGACATTAAGAATACACTCTCGGATATTACTGAGTCTTTTTGTTTAGAACCAGAAGGGGTTAATCAACTTGTCTTCCCCTGACGTCACGAATTGGGCAGTTCAGTAGCCCATGACGTTACGATATCCACCAATCAGAAACACTTGATTTGACCAATCATGAGCCACTGGCTCCTTTTTAAACTGAGTGTTCCACACCGACCGGTTCCCTTCTGACGAGCCTGGTCGGGTGAAATGCGCGCATCAAGGGATTCTACCATACTATCAGCAATATTTATTCGATATATTTTTCTATTGCATCTTACTTTTTCTATCTACGAGGGGGGTTGGATTTAGGTGCCCTTGAAGGCACGGGTGGGCTATTTAGTCCGTGTACCTGATGTACTTTTCATCTCTCGTTTTTTCTTACAATCTGTCAGCACACTAGTGCATCCTTCTATAGTGATACCCTTAATATATATATATTTTTTGTTTTGTTTTTCTCTCTATGTGATACCCTTGGGGCTTTCCTAGCCTACTGGTAGATGGATATATGGCTAATTTATAATTAACGAGCAAGCTATCATCCATCTAGCTTGTTCTAATCTCACACACAGGCTCTCTATATTCCAGGTATTTCCTCCTATTCCCCATTCAGGTTCTATATCCCTCCCCTACCTATATCATAGGGTTAACACATATATTTTTTGTATAGCACAGACGTGTGCTACAACGGTAAATTTAGTAAGTGCAATACTAGTACCTTTCTATATCTGCTGTTATCAAGCCAATCTTATTGATTTTAGTATTTATTTTTAGTTTAGTATCCTTACACTTTATTTATTTTGTGTGTTACACTTGGGTGATTGCCTTAAGTTTGGTTGGCAATTTTTAATATTTACTTAATAAATAGTTTTTTGTTTTCTAAACTGTATGATTAGTCTTCCGTGCGGTACTCTCATTAAGTTTCCAGTACCTATTACGGGTATACTACCCCTCTCTTTTCTCTTTGATTCTACTAGGGGTTATCCCCCTTTCTTTGTAGTATACCTTTGTGAGCCGTATTTCATGTGTTTCTTAATATTAGGAGTGAAGTAAGTCCTCCCGGTAGCGCTATACTTTTTGGCTAATATTATGAATTATGTTTCACAGGCAGCATCTATAATATCTTTCCATCAGTTATAGAGACTAATGCAATGCAAGAGAGTTATTTATTAGACAGTCCATCATTCCGAACAGGTAACAAACCCAACAATGAAACCTGCACTTCTTAGATAACAAAATGGACAAACTAGATGTTTATATAGTCATTAAAATATATATTTCTGTATTTAAATGATATAGTTTTTTTTTTGTTTTTCTTTTTACTTTTCACAGTGACTAGAACTCCAATATTGGTAAAATAATTGCCTTATTTAAATTAAAACAAAATATTCACGGTCAGTGTTGGGTGGTAGTGGATTAACGTTACTATCACTATCACACAATGTCCATCCAAAAATAAACCTTTGCACAGTTTAAACCCTTACTAAGCTATATTTTAGCCTTATATTGTTATTATTTTAATCACTTAGAAAATACCAAATTTTTTATGTATATGGGTATTAAAGAGACTCTTCAGTGCCAGGAAACCAATCCGTTTTCCTGGCACTGCAGGACCACTCTCCCTCTCACCTCCCAATCCCCGGTTCCTGAAGGGGTGAAAACCCCTTCAGTGACTTACCAGAGGCAGCAACATGTCCCACATTGCTGCTTCTTCCTCCACCGCCGCTCCTCCTCTGCATTACGTCGGCCCGTGGGCGAGACTGATCGCGTGCGCCGGCTGGGGAGACCTAATGCGCATGCCCGGCAATGCCGGGCATGCGCATTAGAGCTCCCCATTGGAAAACATTGAAAATGCTTTTCAATGCTTTCCTATGGGGAATTGAGCAACGCTGGAGGTCCTCACACAGCATGAGGACGTCCAGCGACACTCTTGCACAAGTTTTCTGTGCTATAATCCAGGAAGTACACATACAAAAAGATAAGTCCTGCGCTCACTCCCATCACTACTGGGCCCGCAGCAATGACTACAGTACACATCAGCCACAATACATAGTTAAAAAAAAAAAAAAAGTTACCTGCTCCTCTCTCCTATGTATATTTAGACAAATGTAGGTCATTTAGTTGCTCCAATGACCATTGGAGGGAATGCCCGCCTGCCAACGTCAAGGCAGACCCCCCTAAAGCGGGTCCTACACTGACCCTTCAGCTTCTGGCAAAGATATCTCTAATGAGACAGAGAGGGGTATTTTTTTTTTTTACACCCCTATATACTTATTAACCCTAAGTATATAGGGGTCTGCCTTGACGTTGGCAAGCGGGCGTAATCCAGGAAGTTATCATAACTTTAGCAAAATGATGTATTTTTTTGCATTTAAGATACCTATACAATTTTTAGATGTATTTTCAGTGAATTCGTACGATTTCCAGTTTATGTAAAGATCAATGAACATAATCAATCAGAACATCTATAAATAGGCCCAGAGTAGCCATTTGCATGAAACTAACTATTAAATCAATCATCATTTGGGAGTATCTTTAGTGGAAGCATTTCATTGTATGTATTATTTACCATTCAGTGCAAACTGGAGATATTTCATTACTAGATTGATTTGTCATCAAGAAATGATATGTCAGAGAAGGAAGTAGACTCTTGAGTTCCAAAACTGGATGGTGTCTGTTTTACTTTTTACATTAGAACAAAAAAACAAACAAAATAAAACCTATGAAATATGTCTGGTTTCATAAACTTTGCAGATATGCTACACGGTTAGAAATCTATCAGGATCTGTTGGTGGATACAGAAGATTAATCTTTAAAGGGATACTATAGGCACCAACACAATTCTAACTTAAAGGGACACTATAGGCACCCAGACCACTTCCCCTCATTGTAGTGGTCTGGGTGCAATATGCCTGTCCCCATAGCCTTGCAATCCAAAACATCAGAGAAACTACAATGTTTATATCACAAAGTAGGGGCAGAGGGACACTCTAGTATTAGGAATAGAGCTTTGTATTCCTTACACTATAGTGTTCCTTTAATGAAGCATTTTTTATGTATCGATCATGCGCATGCAGTCTCACTGCACAATTCTCTGCTGTTTAGGAGTTCAATCACTTTGTTTATGCAACCCTAGTTACTTCTCCCTGCATGTAACTCACAAATGTTTAATCTTCATTTATTACACAGTCTGTTTTATTTAGAATATATTATCTCCTGCTAGAGCCTGTAGGAGCCTCCTGTGTGTGGTTAAAGTTCAATTTACAGGGCAGGAGTTAAAAACTTCTAAAGTATGTTCAGACCAGATTGCAAATCAAACCATGTTTTATACAAGGGTGGTGTGGCAAGGACTGCATAAACAGAAACAAAAGGGTTAACTCCTAAATGGCAGAGAATAGAGCAGCAAGACTGCAGGGACATGATCTATACACCAAAACTGCTTCATTAAGCTAAAGTTGTTTTGATTCTTAAATCAAGATGTATAAAGATATATAATGATGCATTTCAAAAAACCTTCATATCTTAAGTTGAACCTTGAGAAGTCCCCCTTGAACACAAAGATTTGAGAAATCATGTTCACTATGATAATTGTGGAAACATGATTTCTTGAGTCTCTATGCTCAAGTTGGACTTCCCAAAGTCCATCTTGAGAAATACAGATGATGCATCTCTCTCTCTCTCGAGATTTCTGCATGAAAAGAAAGTCTCATGGCTTGACTGGTGTGCATTGACTATCCACTGACTTCAGGTGGAAGGGGTTTTCAATCACTTTTTTCCCCCCACCATAACTTTCTTGGTTTGTGTTCCAAAAGTAACGCCAGGCCTCAATAGCAAGCCAGTAACCAACCTCATGTTGATGAGTTGATTAACAATGAAACAGCTGGCTTTGCGTCCATTCCGGAGTGTTTCAAAGCTGTTGTATACAGCAAACAAACTCCAAGGAATCCATATTAAAATATGAGAATAATGAGGCATAAAGGTGATTTTTTTTGTTGAACATATTTGCATATGCCCCACCCAGAATCCCTTACATCAGTAA
The DNA here is from genome assembly GCA_933207985.1 of Pelobates cultripes. Classification (NCBI taxonomy): domain Eukaryota; kingdom Metazoa; phylum Chordata; class Amphibia; order Anura; family Pelobatidae; genus Pelobates; species Pelobates cultripes. The sequence goes on along the minus strand of OW240915.1, from coordinate 48,264,841 downwards.
CATCACTGCCTCATCCCACTTGCCTTATCCCAGGGCCCTATTTAGCTTTGAACTGCAGAGAGCCCCAGGTGGATTTTTTTTCCCTCACGTAAGTGGGTTAATCTCATAAGAGCAGACAGTAGGCTGTTAGAGTAGGACCTGCAAAAGATGGGGTACATTGACATCGTGGGTAGGCTTATGCAATGCATGATTATATAATGTAACTAAACCCCCATTATTTTTGCCTAGATTAGGTGTTTTAAAAAAATAAATAAAAAAACCTGTCAACATTGAAGTTGCTGTTTAGTGGATAACTGAGTGCGCTGGATCTTGTGTTTTGTATAAATTGGCCACCAGCACCCCATTTATGCATGTTCCTTTAATGAAGGGACATAGTCACTTGATCCTGAGGAAGGTCCCTGTGAGGACCGAAACGTTGATTTATCTGCTTGTTTGATGAAATAAATATTATTGAATTCAAAAGACCGTGAGTGCAGCCTGCATTTTCAACTTATCTACATCAATATCCCTAAAAGGACTGGCACCCGGCAAGCCTATAGGCAAAGCATAAGGAACTTTGTAAAATATATATATATATATATATATATATATATATATATATATATATATATATATATATATATATATATATATATATATATATATATATATTATACATATTATACACACACACACACACACACACACACACATACATACATACACACACACACACTAAAAAGTATGTGAACCCCTTGGAATGATATGGATTTCTGCACAAATTGGTCATAAAATGTGATCTGATCATCATCAGCTTAAACTAATAACACACAAAGAATGAAATGTTGCCATGTTTATATTGAACACACCATGTAAACATTCACAGTGCAGGTGGAAAAAGTATGTGAACCTCTAGACTAATGACAGTAGAGCTAATTGGAGTGAGATGTCAGTCAACTGGAGTCCAATCAATGAGATGAGATTGGAGGTGTTGGTTACAGCTGCCCTGCCCTATAAAAAACACACCAGTTCTGGGTTTGCTTTTCTCAAGAAACATTGCCTGATGTGAATGATGCTTCACACAAAAGAGCTCTCAGAAGACCTACGATTAAGAATTGTTGACTTGCATAAAGCTGGAAAGGGTTATAAAAGTATCTCCAAAAGCCTTGCTGTTCATTAATCCAGGGTAAGACAAATTGTCTATAAATGGAGAAAGTTCAGCACTGCTGCTACTCTCCCTAGGAGTGGCCGTCCAGTAAAGATGACTGCAAAAGCACAGCGCAGACTGCTCAATGAGGTGAAGAAGAATCCTAGAGTGTCAGCTAAAGACTTACAAAAGTCACTGGCAAATGCTAACATCCCTGTTAGCGAATCTACAATACGTAAAACACTAAACAAGAATGGATTTCATGGGAGGATACCACAGAGGAAGCCACTGCTGTCCAAACAAAACATTGCTGCACGTTTACAGTTTGCACAAGAGCACCTGGATGTTCCACAGCAGTACTGGCAAAATATTCTGTGGACAGATGAAACCAAAGTTGAGTTGTTTGGAAGAAACACACAACACTATGTGTGGCGAAAAAAAAAGGCACAGCACACCAACATCAAAACCTCATCCCAACTGTGAAGTATGGTGGTGGGGGCATCATGGTTTGGGGCTGCTTTGCTGCGTCAGGGCCTGGACGGATTGCTATCATCGAAGGAAAAATGAATTCCCAAGTTTATCAAGACATTTTGCAGGAGAACTTAAGGCCATCTGTCTACCAGCTGAAGCTCAACAGAAGATGGGTGTTGCAACAGGACAATGACCCAAAGCATATAAGTAAATCAACAACAGAATGGCTTAAACAGAAGAAAATACGCCTTCTGAAGTGGCCCAGTCAGAGTCCTGACCTCAACCCGATTGAGATGCTGTGGCATGACCTCAAGAAAGCGATTCACACCAGACATCCCAAGAATATTGCTGAACTGAAACAGTTCTGTAAAGAGGAATGGTCAAGAATTACTCCTGACCGTTGTGCACGTCTGATCTGCAACTACAGGAAACATTTGGTTGAAGTTATTGCTGCCAAAGGAGGTTCAACCAGTTATTAAATCCAAGGGTTCACATACTTTTTCCACCTGCACTGTGAATGTTTACATGGTGTGTTCAATAAAAACCATGGCAACATTTCATTCTTTGTGTGTTATTAGTTTAAGCAGACTGTGATTGTCTATTGTTGTGACTTAGATGATGATCAGATCACATTTTATGACCAATTTGTGCAGAAATCCATATCATTCCAAAGGGTTCACATACTTTTTCTTACAACTGAGATAGAGATATAGATATAGATATAGATATATATCTCTATCTCTCAATAGAAAGGCTTGCACCCACGGTCTTGTAGTATTTAAAAAGCGATATTTTATTGAAGATCCATTAAAAACGGATCATCAACATTTCAGTCCACGTCTAGGACTTTCTTCAGGATGACAGAGACCTTGGATCCTGAAAAAAGTCCCAGACATGGACTGAAACGTTGATGATGCTCTGTTTAGTGGATCTTCATTAAAATATTGCTTTTTAAAATACTGTAAGACTGACTGCAAACCTCTCCATTGATACATTATTCTTATTTGCCCTGGCTTTTGGCATTCGGCACTGAATTATTCAGCTTGTGTGCAAGGCACTTTGGGAATAAATATATATATATATATATATATATATATATATATAATGAAAAAAAGCCTTGCACTCCTACTTACAGTTATTTGAACTGGTGCGTGATTGCACTAAATGTATGAAAGAAAAAAAAAAAAGAAAAATCAGCACTTCCAGGTAGCTTTCATCAGGACAACCATTCCTGAATGGAACTGAAATGTTGACTGTTACAGTTTTTAGTAAAATAAGTTCCTAAGAAAGCTACCTGGGAGTGCTGATTTTTTCTTTCATACAATGTAACTCCAAGTCAATCACACTTCTGTGAAATCAAACTGTCCACTTAGGAAGCAACACTGAGTTACAATCAATTTCACATGCTGTTGTGCAAATGGGATAGACAACAGGTGGAAATTATAGGCAATTAGCAAGGCACCCCCAATAAAGGAGTGGTTCTGCAGGTGGTGACCACAGACCACTTCTCAGTTCCTATGCTTCCTGGCTAATGTTTTGGTCACTTTTGAATGCTGGCGGTGCTTTCACTCTAGTGGTAGCATGAGACGGACTCTACAACCCACACAAGTGGCTCAGGTAGTGCAGTTCATCCAGGATGACACATCATTGTGAGCTGTAGCAAGAAGGTTTGCTGTGTCTGTCAGCATAGTGTCCAGAGCATGTAGGCTCTACCAGAAGACAGGCCAGTACATCAGGAGACGTGGAGGAGTCCGTAGGAGGGCAACAACCCAGCAGCAGGACAGCTACCTCCGCCTTTGTGCAAGGAGGAACAGGAGGAGCACTGCCAGAGCCGTGCAAAATGATCTCCAGCAGGCCACAAATGTGCATGTGCTTGCTCAAACGGTCAGAAACAGACTCTATAAGGGTGGTATGAGTGCCCGACATGCACAGGTGGGGGTTGTTCTTACAGCCCAACACCGTGCAGGATGTTTGGCATTTGCCAGAGAACACCAAGATTGGCAAATTCACCACTGGTGCCCTGTGCTCTTCACAGATGAAAGCAGGTTCACACTGAGCACATGTGAGAGTCTGGAGATGTCGTGGAGAACGTTCTGCTGCCTGCAACATCCTCCAGCATGACCGGTTTGGCACTGGGTCAGTAATGGTGTGGCATTTCTTTGGGGGGCCGCACAGCCCTCCATGTGCTTGCCAGAGGTAGCCTGACTGCCATTAGGTACCGAGATGAGATCCTCAGACCCCTTGTGAGACCATATGCCGGTGCGGTTTGCCCTGGGTTCCTCCTAATGCAAGACAATGCTAGACCTCATGTGACTGGAGTGTGTCAGCAGTTCCTGCAAGATGAAGGCATTGATGCTATGTACTGGCCTGCCCGTTCCCCAGACCTGAATCCAATTGAGCACATCATGTCTCGCTCCATCCACCAACGTCACGTTGCACCACAGACTGTCCAGGAGTTGGTAGATGCTTTAGTCCAGGTCTGGGAGGAGATCCCTCAGGAGACCATCCGCCACCTCATCAGGAGCATGCACAGGCGTTGTAGGGCACGTGGAGGACACACACACACACACACACACACTACTGAGCCTCATTTTGACTTGTTTTAAGGACATTACATCAAAGTTGGATCAGCCTGTAGTGTGTTGTTCCACTTTAATTTGGAGTGTGACTCCAAATCCAGACCTCCATGGGTTGAAAAATTTGATTTCCAATTTTTAATTTGTGTGATTTTGTTGTCAGCACATTCAACTATGTAAAGAACAAAGTATTTCAGAAGAATATTTAATTCATTCAGATCTTGTATGTTATTTTTGTGTTCCCTTTATTTTTTGAGCAGTATATAAATATATATGATCGACTTTATTATTGTTTTCAATGTGTTCTGTAAATGCAAATATTCTGTACACCTGCTCTTTTTGCACATCTTCACTATTTTTATAAGTTTTTGCACTTTATTCGCTTCGCATTTACCTTTGGATTATTGCAATTTATATAGTTATGTTCTCTGTTATATGTATTGGAGTGGAACCATGTGGAAGTCACTAGTTATTGAATTGAATATTTTATACCTGTTAAAATTTAAACACCTTGACATACACCCCACAATGTTATCAGAACCTTTCATGTTTCTCCATTTTGGTAGCTATAATGTAACACTGTACATATTGAGGTTTGTGATCTTCTATACAGTGTGGAATCAGGAAAGAATAAAAGTACTTTAGCCCAGATTCATGATAAAAAAGATTGTCAGAGGTTCAATTAGGAAGAAACACTGGGGGGAGGTTAATGTCTTTGGGTTTTAAAAATCAGTCATAAATTTGACACATTGCAGCACTATATCCAGATCTAAATTTATTGACGGTGTAATTTTCCCCTACAATGTGGCCTCTCGCTTCCTACTGAATAAGGGGCATCCTCATTGTATATGGTGCATGGACAACACAAGTAAGAAAATGTGATTGTTCACATTCAGCACTAATAATTCTTATTCACAATAATTTATTGTGGAAAAATATTTAATTATCTTTATATCTTTTTTCCTTTTTTCACATTGGTGATGTTTTTGTTACAAATTGAGCTGAGGCTGTGTCAATTTTATTATAATGTAAAATTTTATTCAATTTTTCCCTTTATAAATTTATTCTAAAGCATTATTGTACTTCTCACAAGCCTTAATATATGCCATCAATCATGTGTCTGTATGTCTGAGAATTGTGAGCTGAGCAAGAGCTTTCAGTTGGACTTGCTAGGTTATAATGAGGTTATCTGCGCAATTTCGCTGCAATTATTAAATTTCATTGTCCACGCACCCATGGGCGACATCCTGTATATAAATCGCACGGTATTTCATGAGTCTTATTAGGCAGTCATTCATTTTTAAAAACAGATATTAATCACATTGCAGACACCCAGGGAGACCTGCCATGCTAATCCTAAAGTGAATAATTTGTTAAAGAAAAAAAGAAAAAAAAAATCATATGTACAATTACAAATGATAAGAAAAGTATGGTTGTAAGCCACACTGTGATGGGAGTTGCATTTGTAAGATCTCAGATGCAGAACAATGCAATCAAGTGAGAGAGGAGAAAACGTATCATTCTGCAACTGTCACAGCCGAATGTCTATTTGAATTCAAATTAATTAAAGCAGTACAAATGTATCTAGAGACAAAAATGAATTGCAGAAAAATGCAAAGGGTGTTTAGGGGGGCAAAGCAATGGCAGTACTGAACATGTTTCATGTCCGTGAGTATATCTTACTTTATAATGAAGAGAGAAAATAAATGCTTGTGCTATGGATTTGTCATTGTTGAATGCAGTGTGTTAGCTCCATATGAATACATTATAATAATGTTCTGAAATAATTATTGGTTGTCTATGGCAGCACATGGCACTTTGGCTGGGCCTGATAACCTCTATAGACAGGTTGATTAGGTAAATATAGTGCACTCAGGGCTAGAATAGGACTTTATGCTGCCAAGGACAAATTTATGTTCCTACACTAAAACGTCAACTCCTAAAATCACACACACTTTTTTCTATATACATTATACGCATCCACTATAACATTATATTATTATAAAGAGAAACTTACCACTATGAGCAAAATTATGTAATATAAAGCAAAGGATCCAAGGTCAATATGGTAGTTCATCTTTCGGGATTTATAGGAGACTTTATCCACTGAACAAGTGACGTCCTAGTAAAAAGGTGATCCATCTGTGGTCCATCTCATTCAAAAATGAGGGTGATACTTGCCCCCATAGAAAGCGTCGCTCTAACAATACGATTTGCTCAGTGCTTCGTATCCCCTAAATATAGTCACAAGTTCTCTGCAAACAAACTGATGTTTCCCATTGCACTGAGCAACAAATGATACATCCTTTCCCTCCCTTGCCCATAGATGATCCATCCATTTCATTTTGCAGTTATCACCCCAACACTTTTCCATGCTTCTATTCCCCATGGCTCAGCCCCCTCTGATGTCCCTTTATCTTTGCATTATACTCTTGCTAGCAGTTGATATCACTCCTACCATTTCCCCACAGTTGCTATTCCTCATCCTCTTACCCAATTTAATAATTGCCACTTCATTGTCCCAAGATGATATCAAATCCTCATTCCTCAACTTTGTTTGATATCACCGTTTTATTATCCTTAAATGTATAGATTTTGTTCCCTTTGGTTTGCTAGTTTACAACCAAATTTCATTGCTTCACATCAATATTCCAGTTTTATCTATCACTTGAAACATTATATGATATTCTTTATTTATTAAGATGAGATCTAATACTCCTGTGCCTCTCCCAAGAGAAAAATACAAATTCAAAACTAATTAAAAAGGTAAGTGGCAAGAATGATCCCTTCTAGGGTGCTACTTGTGGTCTTCTTGAAAATGTCTTCTAATACCCACTGTATCTGGACCTAAATTCACAATTTTGTAAAGCAAGTTACATTGTTAAGAATGAGCTTTTGTTATATTGCTATTTTTCATGAAGGATTATTTCTCCTTCACACAAACTGGTCATCACATAGTGAGCAACTGTTTCAATTCAAGTCTCTGTTCCTTCAAACATGGTCCAAGCAGCAGCTGTAGACTTGGAGTCTCCAAAATCTTGTCGCTAGGGTTACTAGATCCACCATATTTTTATTGGACAATACAAATTTCTCTATACTGATGGGTGTCTTGTTTTGAATGCTGACTAGTGGTATTTGTAATTCATAGGATGGCTGAGCCAAAGAAATTAATTTATCACAGTGGCTCCTTCGGGATCCCTTGATTAATAGATTTCACTCAACCTGAATATTAATTTCACAGTCTATATACTGCCATGCTGCTCTTCTCAGGATTTGAGGAAATTATAGAACCGGATATAAACAAAAAACAAAAAACAAAAAAAAAAAACCCACACACGTTCTATCTATCTCAGCCACAACAATAAAACCACATGCCTAATATTGTTTAGGTCCCCATCATGCTGCCAAAACAGATCTGATGTGTTGAGGCATAGACCCCACAATACCTATTAACATATCCTGTGATATCTGGCATCAAGGAAATCCTTTACGTTCTCCAAGTTGCAAGGTGGGGCCTCTATGGATCAGATTTTGTGTTCCAGCACATCCCACAAGATCCTGGGAATTTGGAGGCCAAGGCAACACCGTGAACTCTGTAATTTTCCTCAAACCATTCCTTCCATCCACCTGATCTAAAAGAAAATGTAATGCATCCGACCAGGCACCCTTCTTCCATTGCTCCATGGTCCAGTTCCGACACTCACATTCTGATTGATGGCACTGTCGACAGAGATCATGGATGCTCTGACCAGTCTGCATCTATGCAGCCCCATACGCAGCAAACTGCAATGCACAGTGCGTTCTGACAGATTGCCATCATGGTCAGCATTAAGTTTTTCAGCAATTTGAGCTAAAGTAGCTCTTCTGTGTGATTGGACAAGACGCTCTAGACTTCACTCCCCACATGCATCAATGAACTTTGGGCGCCCATCAACCTGATGTTAGTTCATTGGTTATCCTTCTTTGCACCACTTTTGGTAAGTACTAACCACTGCATAGCAGGAAGGCTTGCCATTTTGGAGATGCTGTGACCCAGCCATCTAACAATCACTACTTGACCCTTCTCAAAGTGTGACCTTTGTTCTGCCTGTCATGGGGGCCCAAGAGCTGGCCAGCTAGCCACCTTAGGGCCCCCCTGGTGCCAGCAGTTATGGGCAACGTAGACGGGTGGTGAAGGAGCGCTAATCTCTGTACTCTTCTTACTCTGCTTCCTCACATGCCCTGCAATGATGCCTGGAAATGGAATATGTTGTCACTCCAGAGCCAGCATCACTAAACAGTGCACAAGGGAGATGAGCAAGAAGATGACAGGATCACATCAGCCACACTGGACAGGATCCTATCCAGCTCTCCCAATGATGTGGAAGCTAGGTGGGCCTAAATAAAAAAAATAATTTGTGAGTGTGTGGGATAATGTAAGTGTGTATCTATCAGTGAATGTGTGTGTGCCTGTCAGTATTTGTGTGTCTATGAGTGTGTGTATCTGTCAGTGAATGTGTGTGCGTCTGTAAGAGTCTGTCAGTGTATGTCAAATCAGTGAAAGTGTGTGTCTACCAATGAGTGTGTGTCAGTGTATGTGCATCTGACAGTGTGTGTCTGTCGGTGAGTGGGTTTGTCAGTATGTGTCTATCAGTGAAAGTGTGTGTGTGTGCCAGTGACTGTCAGTGAGCGTATGTCTATGTATGTATAAAGGTGAGGGCATGTGTCTGTCATTGAAAGCTAAGGTGCCGGTCCATGCTGTTCTTTCTCGCCTTGATTTCTGCAATCCCCTTCTCAGTGGCCGTATGTGTTCCCAGATTGCACTGCTGCAATCTATAATCTTCTTCAGGAAAGCATATAATCTAAACAGTTTTTTTAGCAACCTATTTAATTACCCCTACTTCTTAGTGATTACTTTTCTAGCAACTTATTTCATTACCCCTACTTATACCCGGGGGCGGGGGCAGTCCGCCCTGGGTGCCATCAGGTAGGAGGGTGCCACCAGGGCTGGCCATACTTGGGGTTCAGCGAGCTGTGTGGCTGCACCAGATGCCATAGCAGCCGGGGTGCCGGGCAGCCGACACAGCTCACATGCAGGGGCTGGGAGCAGGAGCAAGAGACCTGCACAGAGATTTGGGGGCAGAGCCAAGCCGGATGTGGGGCAGAGCTAAATGCAGCCTCATACTGCTGCACACAGAGAGGAAGCAGGAAGGAGTCCCTGCTTCCCCAACTACAACACACCAAGGACTCACAGAATTCACTCCACCTCCAGCCCAAGCTCATTGTAAGTGAGAGTGTGTGCTGTGTGTAACTGTGATTGTGACTGTCTTTGACTGTGTGTGTGATTGTCTGCCTATGATTGTCTGTGTTACTGTGTGTGTGATTGTCTGTGTGTGACTGTCTGCCTGTGATTATGTGTGTGTGAGTGACTGTGTCTGATTGTGTGTGAGTGTGTGTGTGTCTGTCTGCCTCTGATTGTGTGTGTGACTGTGTGTGTCTGTGTGTGACGGTCTGCCTGTGATTGTGTGTGACTGTCTGTGTGTCACTGTGTGTCTGTCTGCCTGTGATTGTCTGTGAGTGACTGTGTGTGTATGTGTGACTGTCTGCCTGTGTGATTGCCTGCGTGTTTGACTGTCTGCCTGTAACTGTGTGTGAGTAACTGTGCATCTGACTGTGTCTGACGGTCTTCGCCCTGTAGTGAGCCGGCAGCCAGGATATGATGTCATCGCGGCCTCGGCGTCATTACAGGGCGTGTGATGGACCTGTGCAGGAAAAGCACAAAGATCCCAGCCTTTCTAGAGCAAGGTAGGGAAGCTGGGTGGACCTCCTAATTATTAAATGTGTATATGTATGTAATGTTTGTGTGTATGTGATTGTGTTTGTGTATATCTGATTATGTGTATGTGTTTAGTAGATAGCTCCCTTATTTCCTGTACTTAAATATTGCAATCCCACATAAGGATAACAAATAAGGGATTTATCTACTAAACAACTGAAAATAAGAAAAGGGAGGTTTTTTTTAATCCTTTAGCTGTTTAGTAGATCATTCCCTGAATTGGTGCCCATATGTGAGATTTCCATATTTAAAGATACCAAATGAGGGTGCTGTTTAGCAGATAGCACCTTATTTTGTGTCCTTAAGGATAGCAAACAAAGGAGTTATCTGCTAAACAAAGATTGAAATTAAGAGCTGTCAGCCAGCCCACAACAAGAAATCTGGGTGGCTAATGTGAATTATATGCAAATGTGTAGTCAGATGACAGCATGCAGAGCACGGCATGCTGGCATCAGACAGCCAATGGCAGCATATTACCCCATCCCCTAGTGAGAAGATTTACTGCTCCCTCTCCCCCTCCTGTTTTGACTGTGGTATCTTATGTGCCCCCCCATATATATTGTTCCTAGAGTTGCCACGATGTCAGCATGTGTGTCAATGTGTATCTGTGTGTGACTGTGCTTGTGTGTATGTCCGTGTATGTGTATATGTGCAGACATCTAAAAATCTCGCCAACACTACACACAAATACACTCATGCATTTCAACGTCAACACTACATACAAACCCCATCAATATTATATATATATATATATATATATCCATACCACTGCATTCAAATACCACACAACACACAAATGCATGCTTGCATTCAAACGCCAACACTACATACAAACACACCGCTACATTCACTCACAAATACTCTATACAAAAACATGCATACATTCAAACACACAAACACTGCTCAGTGCTAAATACATAAAAATAATTTTTTGGTTGTTTTTATATTTAAAGTTGAGGAGAGGGAGGGAGGCGGGGTGTGCCAAAAATAGGACCTGCCCGGGTGCCAAATGCTCTAGGTACGCCCCTGCATACACCCTTTGTGTCAGACAGGTATGCACAAAGGGTATAAAGTGGCACACAGGATCTAATGCCATAGATTGACAGGAGATCCTCTTGTTACTGTGTTACACCCCCCAGGCAAGCAGGCACTTGCTGGGGGAATATTGGAAGCACTGACACCAGTGTGCTTTGCAGGAAGCCAGCATATTAGCATCAGCATGGGGTCATTGTCATGCTTAGGAAGTGACCCCAAGCAGGGCTAATTATTCTACACTCCCACACAGCCAAACTCCATATACAAATTACACAATCACACTGAGCCAGCCACACACATACACACAATCACACTCTGCCAACTCCACACATACATTTCATATTCAATCAACCTTTGAATGAGGCCATCCAAAATCTTCTAAATCCCCATTGGAAAGATTTGATTCAGTTCTTATCTTAGGGAAGGCCTAATGCACACGTTGCGCATGCACATTAGGTTCCCCAATTGGCTGATGTTGGAGGAGGAGCCCAACCCAGTGATGAGGGATTCAGCACTGGAATCAGGTAAGTGTAAAAAGGGTATTTAACCTTTTATTTTCTGCTGGGTGGAGGGCATGGTCAGGGGCAGAAGGACACTATAGCGTTAGGAATACAGTTTTGTATTTCTAATATTATAGTGTTCCTTTAGCTAACAGTAGAGGTGATTAAAAACTTTTAGGACACTTGGGTCCTTTTTAACGCCATTACGACGTTCTATGCCATCAACAATTAAATGTGATTTCTTCTTAACAAATTTATATATAATAAGTGGGGGGTGCACTTAATATGAAAAGAGGTAAATTATGGTTGAACAGAGTTATAGCTCAAATTCCAAGTTTTTTTTTTTTGTTTTTTTTTTTTAAACCTGTACAATTTCCTCCGTCCTTAAAAGGGGTTAAAGGCATGATTTTGAAATGTTCTAAAAACATATGAGCAATCATCTCCAGACATTTCAAGTTCATTGAGTGACACGCAAAACTGGACATCAAAAAATATAATTTGCCTCTGATAGATAGAGAGCGCGCGCGCGCTTCTATGAAGGACTTTTGATACTTTTAATCTGTTCATTTTCTTCATTCTATTTTCTATACACTCATGCACTACAATTCCATTTTATCATACTATCTGAATTCATGTTACTATGCCCCAATGAAATAGGATAGTGTTATTCAATTTGTGCCCATTCATTCTGTTTATTAAGTAAATTGGTAAGAGCCCCTAACACTGGGGCCAAATCAACCCACAATTGGATGTCACACAAAGTGCAGTGATTGCAAAGATCTCACATAATATTTATTACTCTTGGTCAATATGTGGCAGTTTGTTTGGTTCATCTACAAATCGGAAAAGTATTTGATTTGATTATACAATTGTCATCCTTTTACATATGGTCAGATCCTTCAGCTCTCCGAATTATGCATATCAATTCTGAGGAAATATAAGCATATTTACAATTACTGCCCTGAAAACCATCTGCACTCAATTAAATCAGGTAATTGTGTGAGTGAATGTAATAGTGTTGTGCACTGTTTTTGTTTAATGAGGCTGAAATTCAGAGCCTGATTAGGTTAACAAATGGATTTGGCTTGTGAATTCCTAATGTTGTATAGCTGGTAGCTGAGGAGATGAGAATACTGATGGTGCTTAGTAAGTTATTAAAATATTTTGATTTAAATCAGCGACAGGATATTTCTGCCCTTATAGAGGTTACTATGGGGCAACCTATCTGCTCCTTGTCATATTATTCATATATGAATCCTATTTTAATAGCAGCCCGAAGAATTGTTTCAGCTATATTTTGCAGTAGTAGGTAGCTGCACAGACATGTACTGTACCTATACATTACTCTGCATTCACTCTACAGTATAGTCAAATTCACGGCGGCCATATTAGTGCACCCTACAGTTGTAAAGCAAGTAAACTCATTCACAGTTAAAGATAGGTAGCAAGAAATGTTGAGTGTTAGGCCTTAGAAAAAGATGACAGGGATAGAGATGATGATCACAGAACCATTAGGATAAACGTTAAGCTCTAAGGTGAGCAGGGAAGGATGGAGATTAGACTTGTGCACAGTAGAAAATATGGTTCGGCCTAATGCATGGCACTTTATATTTTCAGTTCAGGATTTCTATTCATCCTTTAAATATCATTATCTCACATAAGTCTACCAATTTAATGAATTTACAAGAATAAATTTACAAAATGGATGAATTGTGCATGGAAGAATTTTTATTTTCAAAAACCAAGAGCATTCTGGGACTGATTACATAGGGTATTAGATGAGGCAAAGGCAAGAGTGGGACTTTCTTGCAGAAAACGGTTATTGCTATTTTTTTAATTATATGTGCATTTATTTACATGTATTAGCATTGCTGACATTCTATGTAATTTAAAACAAGGAGATGTTAATAAAGAAATTTTGCTCTTTAATAGAAAAATCAATATCTCATAAATTTAAGTTATGTTCTTGGTTAGGTATATTGCACAATTGCTGTCAGTGTAACTGCTAGATTGAAAGAGAGCTGCCAGCTATCTTTGTACAATAATCATTATAATTCTCAGCTAGTGCCTTAGTATGAAACTAATAAATGTTTTTAGAACTAAAAGTATCCATATCTGGCTTAAACTATTCTTATTTAATAGTACCTTTAGTCAGAAAACCAAATACTTACACATTTGTTCTGCCTTATCCAGTTACTTAAAAATATAAAACATACAAGCTAATAAAGTGGATATTTATTGCAGTGTTAAAAAAAATAAAAAAATAAGAGTACATGTGATATGGCCTATATAACAATGATATAAAGTTCATTGTTAATATAACTCCCTGTGTCCTGATTTGTCAAGATTATACAAAAAAAAAAAAAAAGTTTTATAATAAGGCTTTTTATTAATAGCTTCACTAATATTCCAATTCCTTTATGCCATTTTTATACTCTTATTTGCCCTTTTCTCTCAAATCCATTCTCATTCTTTCCATTCTTCACTATTTTACCATACTAAAAACTCTTTTAGTTAAAGGTACACCGTAGGCACTGTATCTGCTTCATCCCATTAAGCTGGTTATAGTGTCTGGAGTCCCCTGTTGAATCATTTCTTTCAGCATTAAACAGTTTTTAATGTTGTAATGTTTTAATGCTAAACAAGAAACCCCGGCAGTCCATCCCCTCTGTGCTGCTTTGGCTAATAAGGAAGTATCACCCTGAGCAGCAATGGGCAGCTGTGATTGGCTGAGAGTGTCAGCTGACTGCTTTTAGCCTGTCAGAGCTCCAACTGACGGTATGAATGGGTATGACAACAAGGAAGTGTGTAATCTCTGCCTTAGCTACACATACAGAAGGGGCTGGACTGTGGGTGGCCAGGGACTCTTATTTTGTAGCATACTGCACAAACATGGTGCAACACTGAATGGAGGGACAGTGCCAGGGCACTCCAGGTGCTATAACCAATTCAAAGAGATGAAATGGTTATAGTGACTACAGTGTCCCTTTAAGGAATAGTTTTCAAATGTACAGGCTGGAATTAATAAATACATACACACATATGTGCAGTGCAGGTGCAGCCGCTGCCCCCCCGGCTCCCTGTACTTACAGAGGGGGCCCAGTAGACTGCAAGTGTACTTACAAGCTCTTCCCTCTCTGTAACTCCCGCGAGACCTGCGGCCGTCAGAGCGTTGTCATGGGTTACCATAGCAACACGCCGCGTTCGCGGGAGTTACAGAGAGGGAAGAGCTTGTAAGTACACTTGCATTTCGCTGGGCCCCCTCTGCAAGTACAGGGAGCCCCACAATACCACCGGAACACCAGGGATCATGGAATCTCCCCCTCCCTGGACCAGGTAAGAAACAGGGAATAACAATTTTGGAATGCTCCATTTACACTGCATGCATTCACTAACACACACACACACTCTGCATTAACTATACACACACAGCATCCACTAAAACATCCTGTATTCACAGTACACACATTACATCCACCACACATTCAAATACTCTGCATTCACTATACAGAGACACTGCGTCTAATACACACACTACATCCACTAAACACATTGCATCTAGTACACACACACTACATCCACTACTCAAACTATACACACACTGCATCTGCTACACAAACACACTGCATTCACTGCACAAACAGTATATAATACACACACAAACACTACATACATTCTAATTCACTTCCACTATACACACCACATTCAGTCCTGCATCATTTGCAGCAGACTAGGTAGGAGTCCTGTGGGTGGTCCCCAAAATTTCTGGTGGCGGCACTGCACATATATAGCGCTCATCGTGCAGAGAGTAGTTGTGGGGCGATAGACAATTAAAAATAAAAAAAAAAATAAAAAGTTTGATTTCCCTGGATTGCTACAAATCTGCATCTTGTATAGTGCACTTCTCTGTACCGTAATGAATGCAGAGAGTATGGAGGGTTATTGGCATCCATTTGACGACATCAATAATGTGAACCAGAAACAAGAGTGAATAAACATAATTTTGTAACACTAAATATAGGGTATGTGTGACGGAACTTGTTTAACCCCTTAAGGAACAAACTTCTGGAATAAAAGGGGATCATGACATGTCACATGTCCTTAAGGGGTTAAAACTTCAAACTTTTTGTCCATTTGGGAGCTATGGTACCCGAACCTTGTTGGTTCGACTCACGAACTACGACCACCCCAGTACCTCATTAGAACCCTGAAAAACTGCAAGGGAAGTAATTAATGAGTGCTTCCCCTGGGTGGCCCATATTTCGTGTAACCGAAAACACGTGACAAAAGGATGGCGTCCATCCAAACACATCCCAAACACAGGCAGCGGTACTTAGTCATTGAGAGCCTGGAACTCTTCTCAGCTCCCGGTAAAGATTGTACTGCTGCCCGCCCTACTTCCCGACCAGCTATTCGAACGACGTTAGGGAGACATGAACTACTGACTAGGGGGGAACATTCACTCCCTGAAAACAAAGGAATATGTTATACAGTATTTGCACATGAACTCCCGAATTGAGACTGGCTCTTGCGCACATTTCCATGGAACTATTTTGGGCTTCCACCTCGTGGCAGGCTGGTCAGAACTTTACCCTAGTGGCGATTCAACTCTACCAAACAGATCTGAGCGCTCTTTGGACAACTTTGGTGCTCAGATCCTGGCTATCCGGGAATATAATTCTTGTGAGGTTCCTGTTAATATTGGGGATATTTTTAGGGTGTTTTGTGTATAACTTGTATGTACTCCTGTAACTGGGAAATAATTGAATTACCAAGCTTTAGGCTCAATTGCCTCCCAGACATAGGTGTTCCCGGGGAGGAGTTTACATTTTTTTGTATGGAGACCCCATACTGGGGGTTTGTGTATAAATGCTGTCTGTTTGGCCCATTAAAAAAGATCTACTCCCAACATTCAGTCTCGACTAATGTATGGAGGGAAAGCTATACCAGCTAAAATCACTTCAACGGTTGGATAGAGCTACTTCACACTAGGGAAAGAGAATCTGTGGCAGCGATACTCTGGTGGTCCGCCACAGTATGTTTCAATTTATTTATTGCATGAACACAGTTCTAGACACAAATTTCAAAGTTCTGTAATTAATAGGGTTTGTGTACATGGAATTTTAGGAGCAACAAGAACCCATTTGTATTGGTCAGTTACATGTATAATTTGTACTGTTTTTTTCTTTATTGTTATGTATTAAAATGGATTCCACTAAAAAAAAAAAAATGGTAACATTTCTTGACAAAACCTACAATAAGAAAAATAGTGTTATGTTTCATAAAATAAGTAAAAGTGCAGAGTGTGAAAAAAAAAAGTCTATGTATTTAAATATTAAAATGATACTGAATTCTGTTTTTCATACTTCCTTTTTCTGTCCCTTTTGTTTCACTCCTTCCTCATTTGCTTATTGTGGCATTTTTTTCCTTGATTGCTCTTATGTTCAAGACTACTAGACATGTTTAAATATTGAATTTTGTAATAAGAAAAATAAGTTATACCATACCAACTGTATTTGCCTATTTTATAATATTATTCTATGTGACTATAAAAAAAAAAAAAATTAAAATAAATTTATCAGAAGATTAGCCACTACCACAAGTGTCATTAGCATACTGAATGCATGGTTAATAGCAGTGATAAGGTCTATGGGTGATTAATGGTATAATATATATATGCAAATAATGCCATTGTTGGGTGATATTTTACCAGGACTATGCATTATTATATTTCTTAGATATGATTTATTATTTGCTAGATTTTACTTATGCAAGCAAATACTTCTATTATTAAATATATACCATTAATAGTCATGTGACTATAATTACTAGCATACAAGCAATGTTTAATTTATGACAATGCAATGAGTAGTTACCGTTACAAAACTGTCAGGGTTTACCTGAGTTGGAGTCTGTAGCTCAGATATATGTGCTCACCCTTGCAAGTAAACACAGGCCAAGGTGGTCAGGTAAAAATTCACTTTGCCTGTGAGTCGGTGCATGGGGGCTGTGCAGGATGATGCTCCAAGTCGCAGTGCAGATACGGACATAAACAGGAGAATCGTCGTTGGTAAGCCAAAGGTCAGTGGGTGCCAGAAATCAGGATAAACGTATAGAGAGCAGAGGTCAGAGGATTCCAGAAGTCAGGGTACACGAAATAACAAGCCAAGGTTGGGAATCAACAGGAGAACACAAAACAGCAATACTAGAACCAGAGTCAATGAACTGACACTGCCCTCAGGGAGAGGCAGTGTCTTATATCTGGCTAATCAGTGACCAGCCACAGGTGAACCATGAATGACAGGAGCAGTCTCAGATAACGTCCAGCCCCCAGTGCTGGATACAGGGCAAGAGTAGACTTCTGGATATTTCCTGAGCTGTTTGATGGCTCAGAGGCAAAACAGTAGCTGCAGAATACCTAGGTTCAAATCCTTCATCTGGCACTTCTGGGGTGACCTCATCTGGCAGTCTGGATGTTGGGGTGAGAACTGTGACAAAAACATCAATAGGTCCATTGCTACTCAGGGGTGGAATTTAAATATAAGTTTAAGGAGAGGTGAGTCAATCAAGACTATAGTATTCAAAGCATTTGGATTTTTATAATTAAAAATGTGTTGTGATATGTTATTTGGTAATGATTAAGCTGGACACATGTTCATTTTGAATGAATATTCATTACAAAAATGCTGGGAGAAAGGGGATAAAATAATTTATAAAAAAATATAGTATAAAAAGGATTAAAAGGCATGGCATGACAATGGAAGAAGACGGGCGCTTGAGCACACTGCTCCATGACCCACACTGTAAAAGCAGCTACATTAGCGGCTTTAATCTTTTTTTATGGGGAGCTCATGCAGGTCCACAATGACCCCTTCAGCCCACAGACTGCAGAGGAACCCTAAATTTGGAGCTATTTGCAGACCCTTGCTATACTCACATCACAATGCGAGTTCTTGAAAATTGCACCTACTTCACTGATTAAGAAATGTCAGAAGACACACCAGACTCATCAACACCTCAGGTCCCAGACAATTGAACCCCAGACTGGTAGGCTCATCTCCTGGCAACCAACCCAGCAATGCAACATCAAGCTAGCAACTGGCAGACCTACTCACCCAACTTGAAGATCTCAAAATAAAGGTAGAATACACAATATTAGGAATGGGGGCATAGAGAGGCTACAGGACCAGAGTTCTCAAAGCACAACTTGCCTCACTTTTTAACTACTTACTAGAGAAGCCAGGGGATGCCCCCTAGTCATTGACAGAGCACATAGGGCCCTCCACCCAAAACTGACACTCATGTCTCCTCCAAGAGATGTTGTATGTCGAATCCAACATTATTCTACAAGAGACCATTATGCTCGAAGTCAAAACCACATGAAGCTGGTGCTTTGAGGGAACCAATATAGAATTATATAATGACTTATTTATCACTTTGCAAACTCGAAGATCCCTTAAACCAATTCCTGAAGTTCTACAAAGCTGTCACAAATTAAAAACTATAATCAAATCCCCAGCAGACATCCATAACTTCTTAACTGCATAGTTCTCATATCCAGATTGGACTCTGCTCCACACTATGGCCCAGTGACCTGCCAGATGCAGAGACCCCTAAACCACAGAAGAAGATCATCTTCCTGCTTGAACCAGGACTACACTTCTGCCTTTCTAGCTAGACCTGAAGAACAGAGCCCATGCTTGACACAGTGGCTCCCTGCTTACAATGTCAGTAAAACTGCCAATACAACCCTACGGAAAGCTGTCTACTCATATGGAAGATCACCCCCCCCTTTTTTTTTCTTTTTCCTCTTTTCCCCCAAACATCTTGAATTTATTGAAGCATTACTAAACAGAAGCAAATCCCCCTACCAGGACTTTCAGTTACACAGCACTACTATCAACAAAGGAGGTGAATTAGTATGTTTATTCTTTTTTTCATTACACCACTGAACAAAGGTCTATAATAATAATGTTTTAATAATTTTTTTGACAATGCCTAATGCTCATGACTAAATGTTTTTATATGTATTATACGTTTTATATTTCGCTCTCATCATCTCTCTCATCTAAAGCTGATTTATTGGACAACTTTGGGACTATAAACACCAACTGGGGTTTTTCCTAAATACCTACACAAAATAGTACACACATAGTATCACCACAGTGGAACCCCATCCGGAGGTTTTTTTTCTTCTTTTTCTTTTCTTTTTGCATTACACAACTGAACAATGGTCTGTATATGCTTTAATAATACCTTGATAATAACAAATGCTTATAACTAAATGTCTATATTTGCTCTATATGTTTTATATGTTCCTAAATAACATGGGACACACAAAGTGTCTTCGAATACTCAAATATATGCCTTAACCTTATGGGGGAAGGAAGAAGAAGGGGAAAGGAGAACAAGCCTCACTCTGGGTTTTCTTTCTCCTTTTTTTTTCTTCTTCATGTTTTTAAATAGTTTTTCCCATCTAATGCTGATTTTCTGAACAATACCAGGTTGACACTACTATCTGATATTGCATACAACTAAAGTAATGTCAATATGCTACCATAAGGACTTAAGCCTATAGAAACATAGAAACATAGAAACCTAGAATGTGACGGCAGATAAGAACCATTCGGCCCATCTAGTCTGCCCAATTTTCTAATTACTTTCATTAGTCCCTGTCCTTATCTTATGGTTAGGATAGCCTTATGCCTATCCTACGCATGCTTAAACTCCTTTACAGTGTTAACCTCTACCACTTCAGCTGGAAGGCTATTCCATGCATCCACTACCCTCTCAGTAAAGTAATACTTCCTGATATTATTTAAAGCCTATGTTTTTATATGTTTATTTAAGTATTATTATCCAATATTTTGTATTATTATATTTGTTATTTGCAATTACAGTTGACTCACTACACAAGTGCAGGTTAGCAAATGTTTTCTGATTACAACACATTGACTTTAGTATCTATATATTACCTGACATATTCTTACCCATACAAGTATCAACACGAGCCTAGAAAGGGAAAATATGGAAGAGGAACCGAAATTCTTTCTCTGACATTCCCTGCCCTCCTTCCCTGATGTCCAAATTCTGCTATCAGCAACTCTGTTACTTCTTGGCTAGTCTATGGGACCTGAGATTGGCATATCTATCACTTAACACTACTAACCTCAATGCTCCTCCAGGACCCACCACCGCATTCAACTTCAATGCTTTACACAATGAGAGTCATTCCAACGGATGACACACAGTCGCCTTACCTTACAAAGTATTGAGAAAGATCCCTAAATCTCATCTTCACATGTGACCAATGGCAGGAAATCATTACACTTACCCACAAGTCATCAATCTGCACCAGATTTTACAAATCAGACTATATAACACCCCTAATAAACTTGCCTCAATCTCTACTGATCAATATCCCGAATGCTGGAGGGGAGGTAAAAATGGGAGAATGTGTATTTCTTCTCTCCCCCTTCTCCCTTCTTTTTCTTCACCCATTTATCCCTTTCTACTTATTTGATTATTTGTAAAATTCTCCCTAAAATTTCTTAGTAAATATTTTATGACAACATTGTCACTCATGTACATGATGTCTCAGAATAATTTTTTCCTATTAATTCCATAATATTATTCATGTTATTAATATGTACACCTTATTACTCTAAATCAATGACTTTGGTCTAATGTATGTAAGTGTTTTTTGCTGAATAAAGTCTGGGAAATAAACTTGGAAAAAAAAAAGATTAAAAGGTCATACAGGCTAATGATGATTATACCCATATCTGTATTATAAAAGTGGTTATTTTCTTATTGTAGGGTGGGGCACTGGGCACTGGGACACTGGTCATATTACAATAGGAGTTAGTGAGAGCAATTCTTGATTAATAAGTGCAGTTCGCATTGGCTAAAATAAGAAAAAAAATTAGTTTTGGGATAAGAAAGGGAGAGTTAGTAGGATCTCTACTCATATCCTGTAATCCCTCTCATTCAGAGAGACATTTGGAAATTAGCAAATGCAATATTTTTAATGTGGTCTGAGTCTGCAGTGTAAAACTGCATGCGATTAAATCTGAAAGCCGGGAAAAGTCATGGAGGGGGTTGGTGTTAACTTGCCAACATTAAGAACTGACATGTTCTTTGTGATTGCATTGCAGCAATCTGTTTTTTGCTGTGATGTATTTGAACATTGTTGGTCCATTGGGACTTGTTTTAAGTAACACATCAATGTTTCACTGTTCCTTAAGGAGTTAAACAATATCCCTGCACAGTGATTAAAAAGCACTCAAAGCCTAACCTTCATGCAAATGAGAATGAGAGTGGAACATTTGAGTACAAACCCTGCTCCATTCAGTGATCAAGTCATACATCAAGTCTTACTATTATTCACAGTGACCATGTGTGAGTTAAAGACTTTTATGGTAAGTATGGACAGTGCTTATATACAACCAATATCATCAATAACCCCAAACTTTCTTTGAATTCTTAAATATCTAGTTTTACATCTGGCTGTAAAAACAATCAGTTATATACTGTCTTGGCCTTTCCATTTTTTTAAATAGACTGTTTAAAACCAGTATTGTCATTATCCTTATGGACCACTAAAGTCACCTTCACTACTTCATCTTCATGAAGTGGTTTGGGTGCAATGGTATTGTCATTTTAACACTGGAATGTAAAACATTGTTGTATGTAGAAACTGAAAGGCTTACATTGCAGGGTTAAATTCACCTCTAGTAGTTGTCTTCCTGACAGCCACTAGAGGCACTTCTGCTACACTGACCTAGTAAATGCTTTCCTTATGAGAAGCAATGGATATTCGTACTCCTTTATGAGTGGTATTGGCTTGGCCAAACATGGAGGGAGTGACACCTCTATGACGATGTTGCAGAAAGGGGTGGGGGGAGGTGTGAGTCTTGTTTCTGAAAAAGGTAGGTAGAAAGGTAAAATTGTACGGCAAACAGGGTTTGGAGAGGAGGGAAGGGAGAAGATGGCTGTGAATCCAACTATGGACAGGTGTACTATGGCATTAAAAAAAATTCAGGTTTGTATTACTAATGCTATAGTGTTCAATTAATCAATCAGCAAAGAGATTAAGGTTTACTCCAAGGCTGATTGTATGGTATGCATGTTGTGTTGATAACTGATTTGTTACCGCCTTGGACAATAATGATAAACCTGGGATTTAGATTGGTTGGATCCTTGATACACTCAACAAATGTGCTACCCTGGAACCACTTAGATATATAGTAGCATGTGCTGGAGGGTTAGCATCATCATAATATAAATATAAAAATCAAAGTAATTGAAATATAGTTGTCATATAATGTTATCATACTTTTTTTTAGTATATAACAAGTAATATATCTGAATTCTGTTCAACTCCTTTAAGTGCATGTTATAATTTATTTAAGATCTGATATCCATACTGTATGCAATGGAAAACTCATGAGTACATCGAAGCTGCATTAATAATGCAGTGGACAATGTCTTACTTGGTATCAATAACAATAAAATAATTTTCGTACAATGTTTCCAGTGGAGATGTATTCTTGAGCATTAAGTCTCCTGAATCCACTCAACATTTTTCATTATAATTTGTAAAGTTAAAAGATTGTTGTCAGATATATAAAATGCTACTATTAGAATTAACAATAGTAACTTTACTAAATGACTGCAAGCAAATGGTTTGTCAGATTTGACAAAATTTCCCAATTGTGGCTATACTTATTACCCACATGTTTACAATAATTTTGTTCTAATCTGTCTACTATGCCACAAAAACTATCTCTTAAAGCATCAACACATGACTGTCGGAAGGTCAGTCTTCCTCCTGTAATTTGTAGCGAACAATAAATTTAAAGATTTTGTGGTCACCAGGACCGTCTTTAAAAGCAGTCAGAATAATATGTGCTTACTACCCACCCCATATTAAATTGTATAGGCAGGCTGCCTAAACAGAGTTGAATTATAGATTAGGCAGCATAGGTTGCCACAAATGCCCTATCTCAGTTATTCTCCATACTGGGCCCTGAGCCCTTTACAGCACTAAAAACATGGGCTGATTGGGGAGATTTTCCCAACTGTAACGGATCACCTGGCACCCCGACTGGGTAGCTCAGTTAACGGATGCTTACTAGCTGAAGCCGAGGACCATAAGCACTGCACCAGAAACCACAGACTCCACAACTGCCGTAGCTTAACTGCAATCTCGCCATCTTCCTTCCACCCTGGATCAACCTCGGACATCCAGGACCGTGTGGAAGAGACCTCTCCAGGAGAGCGTAACAGGAACAGCTCTTAAAAGAGCTAAGTGATTAGAGCCCAGGGGAGTATACAAAGTATAGCAATCCCCAGTGTGAATTTAGCAGTTCCCCACCAATCATGAGACAAGACTATGTGTTGAGGGTCAAACAGGAACAGAAGATCTGAGGGTTTATTGAACAGCTTGGTTTTTTATACAGTGTTCCCCACATGGTTACCATCCAGGTGGACCTTGTAGTGGCACAGGCACACAGGAACAACAAGCCAATAAAAATATAGTTTTACATTCAGTCACACCCATACAGTGTACACAATCCCTCCCCTCAGAATGTGATATAATTAACGAAGACAATGGACTAACTCAATTAACTCTAAGCAGAAAAAACATACATTTTTACAACCCCAAAATACAACATATCCCCACAAAGTCACCTCCCCTGATAGCCCCGATCTGGGTGAACAAAAATCACCCAGATCGGTTCAGGGGTTCAGGAATTTCCCGGAAGTCTTATTTTTGCTCCACCGTGCACATGGTCCTGTGGCGAAAGTAACCTTGCCACTTGTACTTGGAGAGGCCTGCTTGCCAGCCTCTTACCCTGTGACTATGGCCCCTGGGATATATTGCCCTTTAAAAACACTATTTGGGCATATTGGATTTTAAAAGGCACTGTTTCTGCCCCTTGGACTTTTAACTGGATATGTTGTTCACACAGATCCGGGCTGTGAAGAAAAACCCTGTTTTATGGACTTAGTTCGACTGTTTTATTCCCCTCCTAGAACACCAGTTAAACCCTTAATACTTTGTTACTTTCAAACACCGTCTGACCCAATAACTGTCATATTCAAACACTGTCTGACCTTATAACTGTCATTTTTCTTTTCTCCTCAGAGGAGGAGTTGTTATACTGCATGAATACTGTTGCTTTGTGTGCCATTAAACAGATCTCTACCAAGCATTAAGCCTCGGCTCATGTGTGAGGGGTTATGCTATGCTTGTGTCTGCCTTGAAGGATTATTTGCTAATTACTGGGAGAAAGGGAACCCAAGACAGTCAGAGAGGGTTGGACCGTCACAGGTCCCACGTCCAAAACAGTTCCATACACTCAATGACAAAACATTGCTGGACAATTTAAGATGGCTGCCGCCACATGTTTGAATCTGTTTCAGTTAAAAGTCCAAGGGGCAGAAACAGTACTTTTGACCATGGGTTATCACAGGGCCCATAGTCACAGGGTAGGAGGCTGGAAAACAGGCCCCTCCAAAAACCAGTGGCAAGTTGCTTTCGTCACACATCTTCTCTTTCTGGGGGAAACTAACCGGGAACCTGACCTTCTGTCGGTCAGTACCTGAGTTAGTTGAGTAGCCCACCCACAAAAAGCAATGACTGGACCTGGTGACTCCTGTCATCTGTCTCAGTCCTATATCCAGTGGGACAGCTGCGTAGTGGGGGTAGTTGGTAGTTCCTGGATTAAGGACCAAGGGAGGGCAGAGGCTAACTGCCCTCTGCCTGGTTGCCAGCGCTTCTGCTGGGGTGGCCTGCAGGTAGTCAGGCCCTGTGCAAAGGGAAATGGAAGGGCAGAGGCCAGCAGTGCTCTGCCCTGATGCCAGCTCTTCTGCTGGAAGAGGTCAGTGGGTATGATCCACATCCACTAACCCCAGAGCCCAGCTTGAAATTGGCTGGGGAGGGGAGACATTGCTTGCCTCCTCCTCCTGGTATCCCTGTTAGTTGGGAATCTGGACAGGCCATCCAGCATCCCTGTAGATCTGGTGCAGAGACCATGGACCATGGTCCCATCTGCACCATCAGGGATAGAAGTGCCTCTCCTCTGTAGCTGCGGAGACCGGTTGTCCCCTCTCTAGGAAACTCACCCTGCCGCTGGGGAGAGAGACTGATTTTCTCCTCTCCCTTCAGTTTACACAGCCGCTGGGGAGAGAGACCGATTGTCTCCTCTCCCTGAAACTCATCCTGCTGCTGGGGAGTGAGACCGGTTGTTTCCACTCCCTGTAGGGTACACTGCCGCTGGGGAGAGAGGCCGGCTGCCTCCTCTCCCTGCAATTTACACTGCTGCTGGGCAGAGAGACCGGTTATCTCCTCTCCCTGCAAGGAAGACTGCTGTTGGGGAGAGAGACCGGTTGTCTCCTCTCCCTGCAAGGAAACCTGATGCGGGGGGAGGGGAGAAGG
Source organism: Pelobates cultripes (assembly GCA_933207985.1). Taxonomy (NCBI): domain Eukaryota; kingdom Metazoa; phylum Chordata; class Amphibia; order Anura; family Pelobatidae; genus Pelobates; species Pelobates cultripes. The sequence continues at coordinate 48,238,872 of OW240915.1, read as the reverse complement.
ACGACACCTTCAGCCCCCTGGGATGCATACTGCTGCTGGGGAGGGACACTGCTTTTTTCCACTCCCTGTAGGATACACTGCCACTGGGGAGAGAGGCCTACTGCCTCCTCTCCCTGCCATTTGCACTGCTGCTGGGGAGAAAGACCGGTTGCCTCTTCTCCCTGTAGGGTAAGCTGCCACTGGGGATAGAGGCCAGCTGCCATCCTCTCCCTGCAATTTACACTGCCGTTGGGGAGAGAGACCAGTTGTCTCCTCTCCCTGAAACTCACCCTGCTGCTGGGGAGTGAAACCGGTTGTCTCCACTCTCTGTAGGGTACACTGCCCCTGGGGAGAGAAACCGGCTGTCTCCACTCTCTGCAACTCACTCTGCCGCTGGGGAGAGAGCCGGGCTGCCTCCTCTCCCTGCAGGATACACTGCCGCTGGGGAGAGAAACTGGTTGTCTCCTCTCCCTGAAACTCACCCTGCCGCTAGGGAGAGAGGCCGGCTGCTCCCTCTCCCTGCAGGATACACTGCCGCTGGGGAGAGAGACCGGTTCAGGGGTTCAGGAATTTCCTGGAAGTCTTATTTTTGCCCCACCGTGCACATGGTCCCATGCCCAAAACAGTTCTATACACTCAACGACAAAACACTGCTGGACAATTTAAGATGGCCGCTACCACATGTTTGTATCTGTTCCAGTTAAAAGTCCAAGGGGCAGAAACAGTACTTGGGTTATTACAGGGCCCATAGTCCCAGGAAAGGAGGCTGGCAAATAGGCCCCTCCAAAAACCAGTGGCGAAGTTGCTTTCGTCATACCAACCAACCCAGCACTTTATTTAGTTTTTATGTGCCTCTTGCAGCATGGCTGGTTTTCTGTCAGACTTACCTATCCTGTTAAATTTTCCTACCCATGTCACGTCCTGTGACGTGGATCAGCTGTTGCCCATGCTGCACATGCGTTCTAGCACTCCTGATGGGTAGGGACCACACATCACTCGCGACAATGAGCCCTCAACTGGAATGGTAACTCCTCCTCAGCAAGGTCCTGCAAGGTAAGTAAAGCTAGTTTCACACTCACATTAGAGGTAGGGCATTCACTAAAGCACAGGCACATGGGACATTTAGGGTTAAGTGAGGGTTAAAATTAGGGTTGAAAACACCGGCACAACTCTGTCTCTGGATCTTGTGTGAGGAGAGGTTGAGACACTAACTTACAACATTCTATCCCTGCCCCTCTTCACACTATACCAGAGCCGTGGCAACTACAGAAAATGAATAGAGAACCAACACAGCCAATGAAGTGGAGAAGCAGAGGAAAGGCATGTAAGGTAAGGGAGACACAATGGGTGAAAGGTGGATAGAATTAGTGATGTTCACCCAGACAAATATCAGTAATGGTGGGGAGCACATGTAGAGTATTGCATAATTTAGGGAGGATAAAGATAGGAAATCCAGTAATTAGTCATCTATATATTCTATTCTGTCCCATTATCATTTTATTGTTTGTTCGGTCATGATTTAAATGTAATCTAATAGAAATTGGGATTACTCCACTGGATTTGAGAAAGTTGGGTGGCATGCTACGGTCAATTCTTCCCAACTACTCAAGCAAATTGTAGATTACTTCCAATTAAATAGGGTGCTATGCTACTACTATAAAATACAGATTCACCAATATTGCCACTATATAACTAAGTGATGTGCCCTCTATTCATGAGACAGCAACCCCAATTTAAAAATAAAATACATGCTTGAATGGGAAAAGCTTTTTCTTAGACTGTGAAAATCAACTGAAGGCAGTTGTAGTCTAACAACAATGGAAGTGTCAACAATAAAAAAAATTTGCCATCCCTAATAAAATACTCTCATGAGTAACCGTTTACTGTTATATATATTATAACGTGTTTAACTCATTAAGTGTCAGTCAGATAAACAAATAATTTACTTTATCAAGCATTCAGAAGGTTAAATATCCTTCCCTGCATTTATGTTTCATCAGGACTGACAGGTTTACCACGAGTGTATGTGCGTCAACTTAAAATACTGAGTCCGTTTTGTTTCTGTAGGTTTCATTATATTGTATTGGATATATGACAGGATTAGATTGAAACCTTGTGCAGGTGGCGATTTAGTCTGAGCTTAATGTTTTACACTGAGTATTTTGACTGACTTTTATTGCTTACAATATTATTTCTTTAGGGTATGAATTCCCAAGTGTTTTTTCGTCTAAAGCTCTTTTGTGACTCAAAATGTACCCTGCAGATGACCTGTAATGAAGTCTAGTGAGTGGGATAGAATATAGAAAAATATATTGGTGCTAAAAATGAAAGAAAATACCAAATATATTAAGTGCCTATATTATAAAAGTATGCCCTAAAGACAAACTACATTCTTGCAGAAAATTGGATAATTACGCAGTTTACTAAACACTGTGAGAGTAGTGATATGTTAAATAAATAACTGCAACACGTTAGATTAAATTGTTAATTTGGGGAATATTTTAGTTGTGAAACATTTCCTCCATTTATTTCTAATTAATTCCAGGAAAACTATTTATAAAAGACTTTGAACAGCTTTCATCTGTCAAATGTCTGTATTTTCAATATTTTTCTTTATATTAAGAACTTTCTATATTTTTTATATTTTTCATTAGTATGAAGAATACAAAAACAAAGAAGAAAACTTGTGGGTGTGACAGTATCTATTATTTTCATTCAATAAAATGGAAAATATTAGTGTTGCAGAACTTTCATTGTGAAAATGTTTAGGTATTGAGACACTTGACATCCGGTCTCATGTGATGTATTTAATTTGATCCTTAAACTTTAATTGTTGCCTGAGCAGATCCAATGTACCATGCTGATTGGGGTTATATGATTGAACAGTTATTTAAAGGAACACTATAAAGTCAGGAACATAAACATGTAGTTTGCTCCCTCCATGCTCCCCAAATATAGTAAAATTTTACTTTTTTTTCAAGTCTGCAGCTGCTAGTTCTGCCCCTCATCTGCCTACTTGGCCAACCACAAAGCTTTCACATAGGATTGGCTGAGACTATCAAAGAGGCAGATTAGGTGCAGAGCCAGCATAAACACAGGCCTGGCCAATTAGCATCACCTTATAGAGTTGCATTGTATCAATGTATCTCTATGAGAAAAGTCCAGTGTCTCAATGCAGAGGGAGGAGACATTGAGTGGCAGTGCTGCACACCGTTTACTGCAAAAAGCCTGAAGGGAACAATCATACTCACTAGAACAAATACAATAAGCTGTAGTTGTTCTGGTGACTATAGTGTCCCTTTAATGCACTGAGGAAGATCAACAGCAAATATCTGTCACAGCTGTTATTAATACAGATAAAGTATGTACAGGGGCATACCTAGAGAATTTGGGGTGGATCCTGTATTTGGCAACACCTGCCTTCCTCATCCCCCACACATACCTTTAAAATTTAAAAAAAATCCACCATTTTTTTAATGATTTAATGAATATTTATTGCACAAGTTTGTAAACTGTGTTTTAGGAAGGGTTCCGTCAAAGCCCCATTAGACACTACAGTGGAGTCTAATGGACCCTCTAACACTCTGGCCTCCATTCACAATATAGTAATATAACGGCTCTTTGATACCCAGCCCAAGTTGGCTCTTCTCACCTTAATTACTGATTCTGACTGCTGATCTTATTCTTCATGGTGTCTTATTCTGGCGGAGTATGGGGTCTACAAGATTAAGTCTATGAGGATGAAACACTATGTGAGAGCAATGTCCACAGAGATAACATCCTGCATACCCTGTCTATATAGCAAATATCATTTAGAATTAAATTGTATAAGCTAAAAATTAGATGGACTATATATGAGGCCCAGGTGACATGCTTCACTTTTTTGTTAAATATTTTATGATGAGTGTACCATTACAATAAAGTACTGTTTTTTGTTTTTTTTTTAAACTAGCACATACTGTGATGAACTACTATTCGGTGTCAACAAAGCAATTAATGGTTGGTTTCTCTAACCTTCTTACATTTATTTATTACTTCATTTTCACAGAGTTCGCAAAAAGGCCAAAGGATTTAAAAAGAGCTTAGAATAGCACTACAAGGAAAAAAACAAGATTTGGATTAATCTTGTCACATTATAAGGATTTGTAAGAGATGAGAGGGACACTAAAAGCCTCGTTTGGAGATAGCAACCCTGAGAGTAATACATCAATCTAATTGCTTAAAGCAGCAATTGCTATTGTTAATACCTTTTTCAGTTACATGTATAGCAGTTGATTCACTTTTTTGTTTTTAGGAGAAAATCAAAGCACTTACCTTTTTCAGTTTGATTTGCATTAAATGAAACAATCATTCACAAGATATGTTAATTTAATTGTTTAAAGAGATACATTAAAATCCAAACCTCTGTCACATTAACCCATTTATGGGAAGCGAGGAGGCAAATCATAATAATTTATCATAGTTCTAACATGTTCTATGAAAAAATTAAAAATATATATTTCTCTGTATTCAATAAGAGTTAATAATTATAAGAGGGACATTACATAGTTCCATCACAGCTTTCATAGTGCATCTCAACAGAAAGTACTACATGATAGTCTCAATATTAGAATAGAGATTCCATGGATTATCTGATAAACCTCAAGTTTCTGTGATATTACCAAGCCAGAAATTAACAACTTTGATACTAACTAGAGTGAACTCAGCTACTGTTTCTTCCTGACTTTAGTTGATACATTTTACTTTGCTGGCAACTTCAGGTGAGTTCCTATCATATCTAGCTGAAATACCAATCAAATCCAACCAAGGTTTGACTAAACCCAACTCACTTCCAAGCCACACAGTGAATATACAAAAAAACACACAAAATTTAAGTAAGTTTAGACATAATGGGAGTAGCATGCATACATACTCCAGTAAATAGTATTTGATAAGACATGCAAAAGGTTGAGTTTGTCTCGACAATCTTACAAGTCCAGGAAGAAGGAATGGTCACCACATGGACAATTGTTAATCACAGTTGTTGCATGACACTTTGTAAATTATTATAGACCTGAATAGAATATAAATAATCACAAATAAAAGTTGTGTGACTACGGTAAAATAGGCAAAAGCTTACAATATGGAGAAATAATCGTATAACATTTTATGGATATGTACATGTTTGTTAAGATGGATGCACCTTATGACGAAATCAAAATGTGTTACATGAAAAAAAAAAAAGATTCTGTGTAGAAAGTGTAAAATCACTCTTTTGTCTTTGCAATGCCCCAAAGCCTAGCAGTCAGCATTTAAGTGAAGATACCAATGGACAAATCTATAACATTCCCAGGTGATTATGTTGTCTTTAAAGTAATTAGAGAAGGTATTTTGGGTAGAAGTCTGTACAGTTTTTTTAGTTTTGTTTTTCATTAGCCATATGTTATAAGTCATATGAGCGCTGATTTGGACCGTAAGCAGTTAGCATATGATCGTGATTTGTTTAACTGCAGATGAACAAGTAAAAACTGCTCCCCAAAACTGCCATTACAGTGATGACATATGATCTGACAAAGACTTTAGCACTGGCTCCTGTCAACAAACACAACATTGCTAGAACTGCAGTACCGACGTGTCTTTATTGTTACACAAAGTTTGGCGACATGGGTATTTCCTCCTATTTAGTTCATATCAAAAGTAGAATTCTTGGAAGTAGAAGGCTTTAATTCTAAAATTATAGTTGTGATAGTGCAGAGAAAATGTATTTGGGCCATTGCAAGCTCAGATTTTTTTTTATTCTGAAAGGCTTGGATGAGATCTCTCAGACTATAGGTTAGTTCAGAATGTTCAGAATGTGTTTATTTGGCTCTTTCCACCTGCATTTCAGATACATGTATAACAGAAAGAACATCTGAATCATTAGCTTATTCATCCATAATCTTCATCAACTCCTATATCTTTAGAAATAATTCTGCAAAGGACTCTAGTACCTGAAGCAAATAAAGCTGTTTTTGGACCATAACAATCGAGGTACTAAGAAGGACTTGTGCTCAGCAGGGGTTAATTCAGACTGACACACAGTAACAACAAGTAATACATAGCATAACAAAGCACAGAAACACAATAAATAAAATAGACTCAGACGTGTGCTCAAAAGGCCGTGGTCTTTTATTTAGTTTACAAATAATACAAACATCACTTATTAACTTTATAACCAAACATATCCGGTTTTTAAACCCCCAGAGAATTAACCAAACATCTCCGGTCTTTAAACCCCCAGAGATTTAACACATAACTCACTAGAGTTCCACCCTATTAGCCAAAACCTAAACCAAATAATAACGAAACTCAGCTAGTCCACCCTCCTTTAAATTAGGCAGGTGACCTCAACCCCAAAAAAGACCACGACAATTGAATATAGGGAGGGAGGGTGGGAAAAAACAGCTCCAACAGTAAGGGTAAATTCTTCTTTCTTCTGGTGCCAAAACTTACCTTAGGGCGCCTTAAATACCAGTTTTTCCCACTTCAGAGTACCCTCGCGGACAAGTGCTCCAATCAGAGCACTGTCCACACGGACACCTGTCTGGACAGCTCACGAGGGCACTGCAACGACCATTGCTGATGCCCTCGCGGCCACAGCTATTGATGCCGCAACTTGACCCCCAAATAACCCCGCTACGCACGTGTACCTAGGCGATAGACTAGGTACATTCTTGTGCTCAGCAGGGGTTAATTCAGACTGACACATAGTAACAACAAGTAATACATAGCATAACAAGGCAAAGAAACACAATAAATAAAACACAGACTCAAAAGTGAGTGAAAAACCACCGACTGATGCCATAAATTTCTCCATGGCCTTATTAAGCCATTATTTCTAATGCTTTAAGCTTAGCATTGCGCAACCAAATTAACCTTGGGACTTTTTCAGACCAAATAATTAGTGAGTCAGGGAACATTTGCTTAAAATGAAGCACATCATCCTTAAACTGATGAAACAAAACTATTGACTTAACCCGGCAAACATTACCGTAATGAAAAATAATAACATGTGGCCAAGGAATTTGGCCAACACAATCTTGTAATATTTGAAAAACATTGTCTCTTAATAGACCTCTTACACCAAGCCGATAAATTAGAACAGACTCATTATCAAAAGTCAAGTTCATGCCATATGACCTATCCACCGCTCTTCTATGTGCCCAGTGGACGAAAGAATGGCCTACTATCCATAAAATCACAGGTATCGTATCTGAAATAGAAAGCAACATGTCAGTATAATAAAATCATCATGGTCTAACATAAATTTTAAATCTGCTCGAGGACCATCGACCAACTTTTTTAACCACTTAATTTGAGCGACCATGTGCTACAGCCTCTGTTGCAGCACCTATACGAAAGGAATAAGAAGTAATCCTCTTATCATTAATATCCAGCCCTTTACATGATAACTGAAGAACTTTTCGAAATTTAGAAAGAGGGACCCCTGACAGGTGTATCAAGACAAACTACATTCCTGCAGAAAATGGGATTTTTAATAACGATATTTTAATATTGTCCCTTTTGGGCGAAAATTTAAATAAATCTTGACTGCCTTAACTGGGCATAACAAATGGTCTTAACTGAACCCACTGGCCCTTCCCATGCTTATCGGTTTCTGATCTTCTTAATAAAATTCTTAAAAATTCATTTTGTAAAACAATGTCCTTAAAGGGACACTATAGTCACCTGAACAACTACAGCTTAATGTATTTGTTCAGGTGAGATCTATAGCTCCCTGCAGGCAACCTAATGTAAACACTGTATTTTCAGAGAAAATACAGTGTTTACATTGATTGATAGGAATACCTCCGTTACTCAGACGGCCAACAGAGAGACTTCCTATCATGTAGGGCCCTAAAAGGCCTTGTACATGTCAGACATATTAATATACGTCTGACGTGTGCAGGAGAGAGAAGGCACTGTGTACGCGCCTTCTCTCTCCTGCCTGTCAGCAGAGGAGAGGGGGTGGGCAAAGACCGCGAGCTGAGCTGTCAGTTAGCTCAGCTCGCGGCCCGCACACCGCGCTCTCAGGACTTCAGAGGGCGGCATGAATGCCACCCTATGAAGTATGTGCGGATGTGCGGCGAAGCGTCTGATTGCTCCCTGCTTGCGCCCGCCTATTTCATCATTTTGACGAAATAGGGGGCGCAGCTTCACAAGGCTCCCGGCGCTGGAACCAGGTGAGTAAACTACTCTGCCTGGAGAGTCCATTTAAATTGGATACCTGAATGGCAAGACTTATTAGCAGAAACTAACTCACTAATTCTGAAAGCTCTAAATAAATGCTAAAATAAAAGCAGTAGTAAAAAGTTGGGTCTCAAATGCATCTTTACAAACGGAGCACAAATTTTTTACCAAATCACCCAAAAGCTGAAAGGAGATAGGGAACCTATTATCATGGACTGGCGCTTTCTTTATCCAGGCCCCCTTTAACATTTGCTTAATAATGAATTCCTTAAACACAGACTTATTTCCCCAATACTTTAAGGAAAAAAGAAATTCCTAATAAGGCTCTTTTAAAAGAAAACTTGGATACTGGAACTTTTGTAATCACATATTGAATTGCATCCTGTATAGGGGGATCAGTAGCGTCCCTATTTAAATTAAGCATAAACTGCTGCCATTCTTCCCAAGCCTTCAAGTATGCTCCCCAAGTGGTTGTAGATAACGATAAACCCAGCAATTGGCTTATCTAGGTGAAGTTAGCTTCCAGATGTGTTCTGGCAACCTCGTTCCAACTTCGTCAACTAGAGGTGCAAGGGATCTGAAAGACTTGAAGTCAAAATGGGACAAGGCATCAGCTATACAATTACTTTTTCCCCTTACATGCTTCGCTTTTACCCATATATTATTCACCAAACAAATAAAAACCAGACGTCTCAGTAGATTCCCTGGGATACCTTTTGCTCTAAGGGAATTGATTGCACACACCACCCCTAAGTTGTCACAATGAAAAATGATCCTCTTCTTAGCCAATTCGGAGCCCCAAACTTCAAGGGCTACAACTATCGGAAATAATTCCAAAAGAGTAATCATTCTTGTCCAACCATACTCAAATCACGACTGGGGCCAACTAGCTGCTTTCCATCTACCATCTAGAAATTCTAACATGGTGACACGGATTTTTAAAACCAGCTATAGCTCTTGACATATGTCTGAAACAAAAAAAAAACCTTAGCCATTGGCATTACTCTTGAAGCAAAATTTAGTAGACCTAACACAGATTGCAATTTACCTACTGTCGTTTTGCTAACATCTATTAAATGAGAAATCTTGCGCTTCATTCTGATAATCTTATCTTCATGCAAACGAAATTCCATTCGCTCAGAATCAATAATTATACCTAAAAACTGTAAACATGTACTAGGCCAAACTGTCTTTTCTTTTGCCAACGGAATACTAAAATGCTGAGCAATGGACATGAAAATCTGCAGTAAATGAAAGCAATCTGAAGATTCAGCTTTCCCAATAAAAAAGAAAATCATTCAAATAATGAATAACCAAATGTAAACCCGAAACCTGTTTAAGAACCCATTCCAGAAAACTTAAAAAACTTGCAACATAAAAACAAGAAGCAGAACAACCCATATGCATACATTTATCAAAATAAAATCCTAAATCAAATTGAAAACCCAAAGAACCAAAATAGTCAGGGTGTATAGAAAGTAGCCTAAATGCTGACTCAATGTTGACCTTTGACATAAGGGCATTCTGCCCACACTTCCTAACCCACTGCAGTGCATCTTCAAACAAAGTATAAGACACAGAAATAATGGAGGCATCCACCTAATCATTCAATGATGTACCCTTTGGGTAAGATAGGTGGTGAATTAGTCTATATGTACCTTTTTCTTTCTTAGGGACTAAACCAAGTGGAGACACCCTAAAATAAGTGAAAGGTGGAACAGAAAACGGGCCTTCAACTCTTCATAAAGCTATTTCTCTATCAATTTTATCTCTAACTAAACTACTATTTAACTTAACTGAACTAAGATTTTCAACAAACTGAATAGATGAACTGCAAACAGGAACTCTAAAACCAAATAAGAAACCTTCTTTAATTAGCTGTGCTATCTGCTTGTTTGGATAGCATTTTAAAAAGGGGAGCAGATTTTGTAAACTCACTGGGGTCCAAGCCTTTAGAAACCTGTTCACTGGCGGTAGCGCCCTGCATCTTAAAGCACCGAAAGGACGGATGATTCCCAGCACAATTAAAACATACATGCCTAAACCTGCAAGAATTCGGCCATTTACACTGTGACTCATTGAAAGACCAACAAACACCTTTCGTAATTGTAACCCACTCGCCTCAGTCTGCAGTCTATACTGATTCGGAGGAATCCTGCTTGGAAGCAAAATGCTTACCCAGGAGCCAACATCCTTCATATCCCATTTCAAACTCTTATGCACTGATAATTTCTGATGAAATATTTAATCATAATTAAACCAAGCTAGACTACCAAAATTTTTGAAAGCCTCTAATATAGCATCTAAATGTTGAAAAAGACCTCTCGCTTTATCTGGGTGACACTCACAGTAAACACTAGCAAAAATACAGAACGCCTGAAGCCAATTATTAAAATAATGGGGTACAGGTTGTTTCCTCAACAAAAATTCCTTAGAGGTTGGCAATAACGAAAGAATATCAACATATTCATCATTCATATTTTTTTCTTTTATGCCATTAGATAAATTATAACCAAGGGGTGAGGCTTCGCATGCCAAAGCTTCCTTCAAACAAGAGTCACTAATAGGCATACTGCTCCTGTCAGATCTATTACCTAAACTGACAGGTGCAGGTGAATTTTATAACTTTAAACCATCTTGTAACCAAGCAATAGCTGGACTACCAGCTTTACCTTGCATAGTTTAAAGTAAAACCCCCAGGGCTTCCCCCAGCTTGGCTTCAGGAGAAACCCCAGAGCATAACTCACCAGTCGAATTGTCCATTCCCTCCGCGGGCATAGTATGCGAGGTGCCAGCTTGCTCACCGACTTCAATGACCGGTACTTGCCCCAATTCAGAAACCTGACAGGATTATTTCTTCCTTATCCCTGCAGCTTTAGACTTATTGCTCCCTCTGGTGGATAAAGGCGAATAAATCACTCTTGACTTACAAATCATCTTCTTTCTTCTGTGAAGTGAACTTCTGTCACTCAGGCAAACAGACATTTGATGCTCCTCCTCAGAGTCTTCCCCTTTTGCAGCTTCCTCCTCCTCAGGCTCTATAATGTCCAATGAAGAATCCTGTGGGCGTAAATCCATTTGAGAGGAAGGGGCAATCAAAAGGCACTACATGAGCCATTCAGCACCTCCACTGCTGAATGCCCTCCTCTTCACTTTCTCAATCAAATGCTCCATGGCTAAACACACACAGAATAGAAAAGAACTTGCTGTGAGGGGAAGAAAAGAAAAACAGCTCCAATAGTAAGGATAAATTCTTCTTTTTTCTGGCGCCAAAACTTACCTCAGGGCGCCTTAAATACCAGTTTTTCCCGCTTCAATCAGAGCACTGTCCGTGCGGACCCCTGTCTGGACAGCTCACAAGGGCACTACAACGACCATTGCTGAATGCCCTCGCTGCCACAGATATTTGCGCCGCATCTTGACCCCAGAATAACTGCACATGTGTACCTAGTCGATGGACTAGGTACATTCTGAATACACTACATGAGAGTTAACAAAACAAGGAGTAGAGTCAGCGCTAATCAGGAAGGCAGCAGTCCCAAACAAGGACTCCCTCTAATGTCCCTGGAAAAAAATAGACAAAGCAAGAAAATGGGGGATGGGTCTGCGCCACTGTGCACAACAGATAATGATATTAAGTCCAATGGGATCTATATCGTTGTATCCAAATTCTACTTTATACGATATCCAGAAATTGTCAATGACGTGGAGGATAATCCAAATAAAAAAACAGAAGAGTTCTTACTTACAGTTGACAGAGCTTAATCCAGCTATGGTGTGAATGGCTTACAGCGGTATTATCCCCGCTTGCAGGATATACGGCAAGTGTCCTCTTCTATGTAGTGGCAGGTAACCAAGTTGGAAATAAAAATGGAAACAATAATGGTGCAGTATGTTCCACACATGCGATAAAAGATATAAAATATAATAGATACACTCACATCTGGTAGAGCTTCAGCTAGCTCTAGTTAGTTAGGCGTGCAGCGGTATAATCCCCGCTTGTAGGATATGGGAGGAGTGATCTTGACGCGAATATCAGAAGCTCGGAGAGAAGATAAAACAGCGATAGTGCTCTCAATAAAATCTTTGGTGATAAAATAAAATAATAAAATATACTCACAATATATAGGGCAGACTAACTGCTCTATGTAACAGCGTAGGTGGTATAATCCCCACCTAGGATTCTTTGGAGTATTATATCCAGGAAATAAAAATAATAAAAGTATACAGTATAAAATATATATAAAAGCCAGGTAGTAGTAAAAGATGATGGTTTCAACGTAAAAATGACCAAAATCTTTTTATTAACAGTATATAAAAACAGTAAAAGTATCCAAACGCGTTTCGCCAGTATAAGGCTTTATCAATGGATAGCAAACATTTCAACCTGGCTAGTTAGAGCTTATATAGGTATAGAGATAATTTAAAATTGGCACCAAAATTGTACAACCAATAGTAAAACAGATAATTTTTGCACATACATAACAGCATTTGATGGTAAGAATTCGATAGATATAGCTTATCTGATGCTTTTAACATAATTGTTTTACAAAAACGAGCGTTATTGGTTAAGAATTAACATGTTTTCGGCCGGATCACGTGACGCGCGTCATAAGCGCAACGTCACTTCCGGCCGCACGGAATTGTGGGGCATGTAGTTATAAGATAAACTACATGTGTGTAAAGCCCTGTATTGGGCTGAAAGGGAAATGAGTGGTTAGGGAACACTTGGGGAGGGACTTGGGAGGTAAAAATAATGGCGGCAGCCATCTTGGATGGGGAATGTACTATTAAGAAATAACATAATACGTGGCCATATTACTGGTGGCATATATAAGCACCTCAATAAAGTTTAAAACAATAAAACTACTAATGCATTTAAAGTTAAACATATAGTATCATGGTAAAAACATAATAAGAACCTAATAATAATAGTAAATAAAATGATATAAAACAAATAAAATGATATTATTAAATAAAATTGAATAAATCAAAGTCTGCATTTAAACCATTAGGGATAAGTGTTTTTAAATTAAAAACCCATTCCATTTCACATTTACCTAAAATGTTTTTGATATTGCCTCCTCTCCATGGAATAATGCATTTTTTTATGCCGATACATTTTAAAAGACCAGGATCATTATTATGGATCGTAAAATGTTTAGACACAGTATGATTTTGGTATCCATTAATAATATTTCGGCAATGTTCTCCTAATCGTGTTTTGAGACTTCTTGTGGTCATACCCACGTATTGGAGCCCACATGGGCATTCTAGGAGGTAGATTACATTTTTAGTAGTACATGTAATAAAATCTTTAATATTATATGTTATATTGGTTTTATTAGATTGGAAATGTGTGGTTTTAGGTTTGACCGACTGATCAGTACATTTACAAACTTTTGCAAACTTTGACTCAGTCGGTCAAACCTAAAACCACACATTTCCAATCTAATAAAACCAATATAACATATAATATTAAAGATTTTATTACATGTACTACTAAAAATGTAAAAATAGATACACTCTTGCTTTGACTACATGAGAGTTACAGCACTAATATATGTATTATCAGGTTGTGTGAAAATGCTTAACTTGTTTTCATAAAAGCAAACAAATTAGAGATGGATGAATATTTGAAAAAGGACTTGAGACAGGCCACTAGCTGGTCAAAGTTGAAATAAGCAGGTCCTCAACTCAAGTTTGCTCTATAGTCTCCTTTCACTTAAACCATTGTCTTCTATTGGTAAACCAAGTATTAAAAGCAATAACATCATAACAGCAAATGTACCTATATATTATCTTTCTCTTCTTAATACATTTATGTGTGTATTTGATTTTATATGTGCAATAACTAGAGTGTTAAACACCCAAACAAAATTGTGTGAAAATTCTCATCTTGGAAATGTCTCAAATTCAAAGCAACGGTTATTGCTTTTATTCTATGGCAACTTAGGTAAATAGCTTATTGAGCTAAAGACTTGGGCCAGAAAAAAAGATGTTTGATGGCATAAAAAGAAATTGATGGTTGGGGACACTATAGTCACCAGAACAACTACACCTTAATGTAGTTGTTCTGGTGAGTATAATAGCTCCCTTCAAGCATTTTCATGTAAATACTGCCTTTCAGAGAAGCCCCTCCAGGACACCTCAAAGTGACCACTCCTCAGATGGCCACTGGAGGGGCAGTAAGCAGCCCTGCAGTTCAGCGTTTCTACGCTCTGCATGGAGATGCTGAATTTTCCTCATAGAGATGCATTGATTCAATGCATCTCTATGAGGAGGTCCTGATTGGCCAAAATGACATTTGGCCCGGCCCCCATGCCGATTTTAGCCAATCCAATGCTTTCTCTGTGGGAAAGCATTGGATTCGCTAAAAATCGGCCATTTTGATGATGTCACAATGGGGGCGGAACCAGCACCGGTGGACCCGTGCAGCGCTGGAAATAAGGCGAGTTTTAAACTTTTATAGGGGATTAAGGGGGGGCAAGCCACCTAAATGGTGGGTTTAGTACTATAGGGTCAGGAATACATGTTTGTGTTCCTGACCCTATAGTAATCCTTTAATGTTTATATATTATATTTAATAGGTATATAATTTATAAATATAGATGTTTCACTGCTCCTACTTTTTTCCCTTCTGTTAGTCACTTCTCACTTGATCTGTCAACCAAATGGAGTGAAAATGTATCAGAGTACGCAAAAATCTTATTTTTCACAGTACACCAAGTGACCAATTTTTCCTCAATTTTGGTTATTCCAAATATTTTTCCTGAAATTATTGCATAGACAAAATTAATCAAAACTGAAACATCAAATGGATGAAACCCGAATCGCCTAAAACTGTTTTCTTTTTGTCAGATGAATCGATTTTGTTTAACTACATTTTTTCTCTCCGTTGAGAAGCCTATTAATGTCTTACTTCACCAGAAGATATTTCTACCTGTAGTAGATTCTAGGTTTGGGCTTGAATATAGGAACACAAAATAATTTAATTATTTTATGCAATGCCATCTGGCTTTTTGGAGTTAATCATGTCTTGGAAAGCATCAATGCCTTTGGCCAACAATTAAACTGATCTCAAATTTACAACAAAAGACAAGGTATCTTTTGCTTCTCACATGGGACAGTCTTCTTCTTCACATTCTGTGCCTCTCAATAGTTAGTGGTTTAATGAAAAATCGAGTAAAAAAAAATCCATTTGCTTAAAAAATATATGGAGTTGCCAGTTGTCTGAGAACAGAGATGTGAAATTTATGTCAAATATCTGTCGTTTACTGAGCATCTTTTATATATTGCTTTTGGCTTTAACTACCTTTCAGTAACGGAGTACATAATGTGCAAAGAGCTCAGTAATTATTTTTATCTGAAGTGCAGTGTCTTCCCAGTTGAGCAAAATTATTCCAAAAAGGGTAGTATATTCGTGTCATATTTAATTATATTAAGATTACTTTCCTGCTTTTTTGTTGGCATTTTGGAGTCTATTCCAAGCATGATTGGATGGCTGTACCACTGAATTTGTGTTTTCTTCAACTTTAGGTTAATAATGGGGTATCGAAGAGAAATGTAGATAAAGTTGGCACTAAAAACAACAGATGGTGTTCAGCTTTCAGATATTCTAATTAATTTTAAAATGCAAATATTCATTGATGTATTTGTCAGCTTGTCACAACCTTTGTAAAGTAAATGTGATCAAATAGCAGACTGAAAACTCTCTTTAGCACAAAAAAAAATTTCCATAAAGGATTTATATATTCATTTGTAAGTAAAATAGCAATTGTGGGCATCTTGATGTCGTTATGAGATCAAACAAAGATAATGAAAATAGAATGAATTTAAAATGTCTTTTCCCAAGTTTAATAAAAAAAAAAAAAAAAAAAAGATTGCTGGATTGATATGTCACCTAAATAATATGAAACTGTAGACTAACATGAACTGTGATTTGTGGAGGAATAATCAAATGAAAAAAAAGGAATACATAATACAACGATTAATTACATTTATTAAACTGATCTAATTTTTTTAAATGCTTTATATTTTGATATTCAGTTTTTACCCATACTATTTTCATGTGTTGATGTATATATTTATATTTTCACTGTCATAATATCATTTTGTACCCCTCTGCCCACGCACATTACAGCCCTGCACTTTTTTGTATCTTTGGGTGGATAGCAGCAGGTAAGCACCCCTAGGTCAGCTGGAGTGAGGAACAAAAGCTAGTTAGCATTCAAGAGAATGGTTTAAATGGACACTCCAGACCCCTAAAGCACTTTGCCTTGCTGAAAATCTTTATGTGTGAAGAGTATGTCCTATCTTTTTCATTTTGGAAAAAGTGCAGATTTCAATAGAAATTGGTGCTTTGATAAATTATACTAATCACACCCCCCTTGCTTTTCAAGCAGACAACCGATCCTGTAACTTCCTGGTTTGGTTGGCTGATTTGCACTGAACTCAAGAAGCAGCAATAGTTAAGGGCACCTGCCTTACAAAGACTTCTCGTTGAACTGCATTCGGAAGTCTGTGATTGGACAGTCACAGAAAGTCTGGGAGGACTTGCAAAGGCTGCAGACAAGAGCCATACACCCAATGAAACAAATGCATAATTAAATACATGCACGTTTTCATTTGGGTTATATCTACTAAACGTTGATTTTTATTTATTTTGTATTTGGGCATCGGATTATCCCTTTAACCCCTTAAGGACTGAACCAAATGTACACGTTGTAATCAAAACAAAACATAAACAAAAACAGGAATTTGCGCTATATGTCTGTTCAGGCGTAATTCGCCTCTTTCATATTATGTGCACCCACATTTATTACATATCATTTTATTCAGGAGAAACAGGGCTTTCATTTAACATCAAATATTTAGGTATGAAACATAATTTAATATGAATAAAATATAAAAAAATGGGGAAAAATAAGAATTTTTAAAAAATGTTTAGTTCTACGTGACAGTTTTTTTTTGAGCATAGGAGATTACAGCAGTGCTTGTATAGCCACAATAGCTCTCACAAACATGATTTTCATAGATTAATAAACATATACGTGGCATATAGATAACTTACACATTTTTTATTACTGTCTTGTGGATGAAACAATAGCGGAACCATAGTAGGTAGAGGTTAACAAGGATGGCGTAGTTTAGTGGTTATGTTACTTAAGTTAACTTTCGACACATATATAACCATAACAAGGATTTATCAAATTGTTACGTAAGTTAGTCTCGCAACAGCTAAGTCAGCGTAGGCTTAGTATACTAGGTATTTAAGCAAGCTTATGTATTTAGACTACACAGTAGTGGAGCATAGCTGAGGCACAAACAGTAGGTACAGTTCGGCACCAGAGGAACTCCGTTAAGCAACTTCCGTATATGTAAGCCTTAGGCAGCATACTGCTCATCAGCAGGAATATATGTCACAACAGTTAGGTTGGACAAAGTTCTGGGTACTGATCGTCTAGGTCAGACTTGCGTATTTTGCCTGTTTTTACGGCACGTATAGCCCTTGCTGTCTGAAATATTACCACACGCTTCGGAGCATAGGTTTGCATTAATACTGGTGTATGTGTTACGATAAGCATGAGCACACATTAATTATGGGTACACATTAGCTATAGGCGCTTGTCAATTATAGGCATACATCATTTATAGGCTAGTATCAAGTATAAGCCATTATCACCTATAGGCACATTTCAATATATATATACATATTTCACTTATCAGCATAATGTAAATATGGGCACATATCTTGCTGTGAGGTGTTCCAGGTATCTTGGTATTAGAGTGCACCAACTGTCCCTGCGCTCTGCCCGCTAGGCTGGCTGTTCCTCCCAGTGTCGTTCAACCAACCCTGCTTGCAGGCCATGCTGGAGGTATCTCCGCGTGGCTGTTGTCTTCTAGTTCATGGGCCTGAAATTGCTTATGTCCCAGTGAGTACATTGGGAGGCTGGTGTGGTGGCACCGGGGCCGCTCGGATGCTCCCGTCCGGGTTGTCACGGGGGTCACTTCCCTATGTCCTCGGGTCCCTATGCCAATCCTGGTGGGACCGTGGGCCCTCTGGAGCACCGCTCTCCCGAAGCCCCTCGGGTGTGTGGACGGTGGGTCGGATTTTGGATCCATGTGGCTCCCTGCCCAGAGGGAGGTTTGTGGTTCCGAGCAGCTGCTTGAGACCTTTTATATCCTGGTTGCTCTGGTGGACAGACTCCATTACTGTTTTCTTCATGTTGTTGCATGCGCCTTTCGATCCTGTGCCTAAATGCTGTAAAGATTGCGTCTAACTTGGCTGTGCAGTCAGCGTGGTCTGTGTGACACTCGACTGGTTTCTCCGTGCTCTCCCTGGTTTGCTTGGATGCTTTGCCAGCTGCAGTCCCAGGGGCACTCCGAAACTGCTGGGTTTCAGGCTCTATTGTGGGGTTATTCGTCCCCATCGAGGACCAGGATATCCTCCGCCGGTCCATGGGTGGGGTTGCAGGGCTGCTTTGGGCTGTCGCTTGTGAGCGTGTCCCCTGTCGGGAGATCGGCCGCCTCCCCCACACATCAGGTCCCACTCCGCACTAGGTCGCATGGCCGACTCGGTCAGTTTTGTGGCGTATCGATCCCGGACAGGTATCATCCTGTTTCCCGGTAGATCCTGTGTCGCTCTCCATGCACAGTGAGTCGCTTGCTTAATTTCTTTTAGTGAAGAATATCATGGTTTGCTCCTCGGTGATGGAGCTCTCAGTAAATGCGACCGGCCATCTTGGCTGTCAGGCCCTGCCCCCAGTTCTACGTGACATTCTAACTGTGAATGTCATAATACTGTTTGCTTTTACTGCAATAAAATACACATATTTGTATTCAGCCATGTCTCACATGTAAAACAGTACCCTCTATATACAGGTTTTATGGTGTTTTGGGAAGTTACAGGGTCAAATATAGCGTTACATTTTTCAGTTTTTTCACATTGAAATTCGC
This sequence comes from Pelobates cultripes, assembly GCA_933207985.1. NCBI lineage: Eukaryota > Metazoa > Chordata > Amphibia > Anura > Pelobatidae > Pelobates > Pelobates cultripes. Next base: position 48,219,726 of record OW240915.1, on the reverse strand, counting down.
CAGATTGGTTACGTTGCCTTTGAGACCGTATGGTAGCCCAGGAATAAGAATTACCCCCATGATGGCAAAAGTAAAAACACAGTGTTTATGTTGAGAATACTAAAGGGGAACTGTCACTTCCCTGGAGTTTAAACCTTTGAAAAAACATTAAAAACCACACATATCATGTGCTAACCTTTTTTTATTTTATGGGATACAATGTATTCTTCTAAATTGATATTCAAATTTTAACAAATGGTATAATAGTTCAGTTCAGATAGGGCAAAACCAGGGCAAAAAATTAATTTGAAAAGGAGAAATCGAAATATTTCATTCCTCTTTTTCTCTGTAGGCTTTTTCTATGCCAGGGGTTGGCAACCGACGGGACACCAGATGTTGTGGACTCCATGTCTCATAATAGTGCAGAAGGATGCCTACCCCTGCTCTATGCCGACTGCCAAGTGTAAAAGTACAGAGTTATAACTATGATTGACAGAAGCCTAAGATGGAGAATCCCAGGTGCAAGATAAAGAGGAGTAGATTTGTAATTTGCTTAATATTTGTTCCACATCTCACAAATACATATTTGTTGAATACAAGGATAAGTAAACATTATATAAAAAAATCTGTGAAGTGACACTGTGCCTTTAAAAGTTGAATTGTTCTCTACTTTACATGTAAACGTTAACTGATGGTAGTCCCTACAAACAGAAGGTGGGTTCATTCATATACATCCTAACATTCAATTGAGTTAAACAGAAAAAACATTATCTACATATTTTAGAGTATTAGAATATAAATAGGAAAGAATGCAGATTGCAGTTTGATTTAAGAACTGACTACTATACTCCATTAAGGCAGCACCAGCATTTTAAACACATTTTTTAAAAGCTCAACAACTGTCTCAGTTTAGTTAAATTATCTACAACAATAAAGGGCCCCCACGAGTGCACTATTAAGGTCTACCTTTTACAAATAGGGAACAGACAGATAGTTTTAAAGTGACACTATAGGCACCCAGACCACTTACCTCAATGAAATAGTCTGGGTGCAGTGTCCCTGTCTGTTTAATCCTGCAATGTAAAATATTGCATGTTTGAGAAACTGCAACAATTTCATTGCAAGAGTACCTCTAGCGGCTGTCTTCCTTGCTTTGCATAAGGACATCTAACATTTTCAAATTTCCTGTAGGAAAGAATTGATTCAATGCTTTACTATGGTGAAGCTTTAATGTGTGTGCAGAAAGCATGCGCGTTAGGTCCCACCATCGCTGTGATGTCAGCATAAAGGGATCCGTGGTGCTGGAAATAATTAAGTGAAAAAAATGTTATTGGATGTGGGGTGGGATCCTATAACGTTAGGGATACTATACCATTAGGAATACAAGTTTGCATTTACAATGGTATAGTGTTCCTTTTAGATACAGAATGCTACATAAGCATTTTTTTTTTTTATATATAAAGTTGTAGGATTCTTGAATTCTTACCTATTGTAATTGTACAAAACTACAAAATAAATAAAGATACAAATAAAACTATAGAAAACGTAGAATGCAAAAGCTATAAAAGTTGCATCATGCCCAATTCAGTTAAATCAAATTGCTATTTTAATTGCAAGCAAAATATATTTTTTTTAATTAATTTAATAATGTATGCTGCATTTAAAGCTGTTTAAAATGTTCAAATAATGAAACGTGTGCAAATATTGATCTGTTTTTACCTACTAAAATCTAGTTGCATCATATGTCCGTTTCTGAGTTTATTGACTGCAAAAAAGTAGTTGGGTTCTCGAAACATAAAGTTACCGAAGGGAGTCGCTGATTATTGAAGAAACAAAATTAAGCTGTAAAAATCTCAAACAAATATATATTGAAGTTTGAAGTTCTTTTCTGACTTCAGCAAGTAATGTTTATCCACAGGATCCCAAAGCCATGTCTTTAAAAAATTCTAAGGACCGAGAAAGCTGTCTAACATTTCCCCCCCAAAAATAATTAATTGGAGTCCAACACATAAACATATCACATAAGGGTGATACATTGGGCTTCTTGGGATGACTTCCATTCTAGTCATCTAAAAAAACTGTCAACCATTAGTGTATGTATATATTTGAATGATATAGTAGAGATTCAACAATACTGGCTTGGAGAGAATTTAAGAGAATTGAAAAATAATTGCAAAGTATGAATCCATTTAAATGGAGGTAATCTAAACTTTTTTCATGATAACACAGACATTATAGAGATGATTAATACTATTTCTGCACTGACAATATGAGTATAACAAAGCACAGACTTCTCATATCATTCAGCATTCAGTCATTAATAATTTATAGGAATCATTTAGAGCTGCCAAAAGATGTTTTTATTTTTTTTAAAAAGGTCAATGAGTACAATTGGAAAAGCTCCATCACATTCAGGGAATTGATCATTAAAAAACATGATCAAATATATTTTCCAAATGGGTCATACGTACATTTTAATAACCAATATGTCCAATAAGCCATGTCGCAGAATTTTTACAAGAAGTATCCTTCAAATTATTTATGAATTATACAATTATAAATTGCAAGCAACTTACAAAAAATTCTCAACATTTTTAACCCAAGTATAAAACTGCTTTTCCTTACAATATGGCCTTTCATGAGTTTTGGTGTGTTTCTGAGTTTTTTTTTTTTTTACTTTTTCTTTTCAGGTCTACACATTGTAGTTTTCACTGTCAACCTAAAATTGTTATAAATCATCAAACCCCTGTCCTTACATTGGTCTTTATATTCCATCTTTTCACGTACTTTAATTTTTTTTATTAACAGGCAGATTTGCTAGTTACATATTTAGTGTTGTGTCAAAATAACACCAAAAATGCTCTCATACTATGATATGCACTTCAATAAAAACTAAACTATTTTCTTAACTGGTGTAAGTTTACCATAACACCAAATAGTGAATATTTTCCAGAGCAAAATGATTCCATTGGAAATGATACAATTTGCAATGCCTTTTGGTATTAACTATAGGGCATTGTGGTTTTATGAGGGGCTTAAAAGAGCATATTTTATTCTACACCTATTAAGGCCTGGTGTATGGTCACGCAAAGCGATCAGTGCCAGTAAGTTACCCATTCAGTGCTGCTCTTCTGTGGAAACTAAAATGTTTAATAACTAATACACCCTGAGGTCTAAGAGAACCCAGCATGTAAAATGTTAGAGCCAGTCAGAGCCCTCACATCGAGAGAGCCCTTGTCTCTTTGTAACACCAATAAATATAAAAATGAATATTGGGTCCATGTTTAGACCTCTCTAGCAACAAAGAGAGTAACTGTGTTTGGTCTCCCATCTTTCTCCACTGCCTATTATTTTCTTGGCATAGCACAAAACTTGCACTTATGCAAGGAACATTTCTATATTTACCAAGCTGAATTATGCTCAGTTTGTTAAACATAATAGAGTATCAAGTTTCCCCCTGGAAGGATAAGGAAGGGGGAGCATGACTGCTGCCCAAGATTGGGGGCTGGGTTAAAATGGATACATTTGTGGTTCTTAAGGAAAGGGAGAGGGAGGGGACTTACCAGTCAGCAGGTTCATTGAGGGATCTTGGCTGTTTTCTTACCTGACTGGCCCTGTAATTCAAGACAAACAGTTAGAATTAAAAAAAAAAAAAAATTATCACCTAAACAGCGCATTCTACTGATACTGACGGTCCACTTGCAGCAATTATGGCTGACACTGGAGCTGCTTTGCAGAGACTTCTGCAGACTTACCTGGAGACCCATGGACAAGGGGCCCTGGAGGAGCTGGTGTCGGGCGTGAGGAATGTCCCCCAGGATGTAAGGGCCGGTCAGTCTGCATGCCGAGACGGACGGAGGGCCAGGAGATCGAGGCCTCCGTCGCGTCTTTCTCCCAGTCCGGTTCGGTGTCAGAGGAGGGGAAGAAGTGGCGGCTCGGCCGTGCGACCGCTCCGGAGTCCGGTACCCGGGAGGAGGAGGATCCGTTCTGGTGAGGCCGGTGGTGGTGTCCAGGATCAAGATGGCGGCGGAAGCCAGGTTGCCGAAAGGGCGGGAAGATCGCGCTCTCCACGCTCTTCTCTTCCGGCCGGCCCGGAAGTTGCGTCAGCACGCTCGGTGCGTGACGTGGACGCGGCCGGAAGGATCGTCATCACGCAAGGCGCGTACGTGACGTCACCGCGCAGGAGAGCGCGGACGTCACAGGCCTTGCGTTCCAGCGTGGTTCCGGCAGGAAGTGAGCCGGAAACCACTCGAGAAGAGCCCAGGAGGGCTACTGGAAGCCGGAGAGGCCACAGGAGTGGCAGCAGCAGCACCCTGGAAGAAAGATTGCGGTCGGGCCAGGAGGCCGGCCGTGGATCACCCCTGGGATCGGGGTCCAGTTCCGGTTCTGATGATGGTGAGGCCCAGCATCCTCAGCCAGCCAGCGGTAAGTGTTGCGCTAGCGCTTGGCATGCGCTAGCTGGGGATAGGGTAGATAGTGGGTTTAATGGGGAAGTTCTGGGGTTGCTCAAGGCCGTGTTAGATAGACTCCCAGGGGGGGGCCCTTTGTCTGTCCCAGTTTCTCTCCCTGCGCAGGCCCATGCACGGGATAAGGGTCAGTGTACTCCGTCAGGTAGGGCGCAGTGCTTGCCAGGTTGCGAGCTGTCCCCACTTGGGATGCACGTGGCTTTGGAGGTGAAAGAGAAGATTGTAAAGGGGGAATACGTAGATTTACTGTCCCTGGTCCCCCCGGACCGGGAGTCGGTGGATAGGCCGCGGCGGGGAGATTCGGTGGACGGCGACAGAGGTAAGCATCTGCCGCGTACGTTTGGTAACTGGCTGCAAGGGTTCTCCATCTTTGCAAGTGTGATGACGCGGGCCTTCCCGGAGAAGGCACCAGCGTTGTTTGGGTATCTAGACCTCATATGGGGGGCGTAAAAGGTTTATGGGGGACAATGTTGGTTTCGGTATGACCAACAATTTCGCCAGAAGATGGCGGTGTGTTCAGGTATGGATTTTGGGGTCCAGGACGGGAGCCTTTGGCTCTTGCTGATGACCCCTAGTCGTCCGTCCCCCTTTCCAGGAGCAGCCGGCGTGCCGTCCAGTGCGCCGGCTGGGCAGCGCAGGGGAGTCTGCTGGCTCTACAATGAGAGTCATTGCAAGTGGTTTGGATCATGCCGTTTCAAGCACGAGTGCTCTCATTGTGGAGGGGCCCACCCTGCGCTGCGCTGTTTCAAGAAGGGCAAGCATGGTGGGAGATCCAATAGGGAGGATCTCCCTAGAGGGGAGGACTCCGGTGAGCGTGCTAAGGATGCGCCCGTGGCTCGACCGGTATCCCAAGCGTAAGGATGCAGGGGTTCTGCTAGAAGGGTTTTCGACGGGGTTTTGGATTCCGTTTGTTCATTCGGATTCCCCTTCCCTGGCAGATAACCTGCGTTCGGTGGTGGGGAAAGAGTCTATCCTAGAGGATAAGTTGAGGAAGGAAGTTTGTTTGGGCAGGATGGCGGGTCCGTTTGACTCGCCTCCATTTCCCAATTTGCGGGTATCCCCGCTGGGGTTAGTTCCTAAGAAAGAGCCTGGATCCTTCCGTCTCATTCACCACTTGTCCTACCCCTCGGGTGGGTCGGTGAATGATGACATTGACAAGGAAGAATCACACGTTCGTTACGCCTCGTTTGATCGGGCGTTAGAGTTGGTCCGGGAGGCAGGGAAGGGAGCTCTGTTGGCGAAGTCGGACATCGAGTCTGCTTTTCGCCTGCTCCCGGTCCACCCGGACTGTTTTCACCTGTTGGGTTGTCGGTTTCAAGGTTCCTTTTTCTTTGATATGTGTTTGCCTATGGGCTGCGCTATATCTTGTTCTTACTTTGAAATGTTTGCATCGTTTTTGGAATGGGTTGTCGCTCGGGTTGCGGGGATAGAGTCCCTGACTCATTACCTTGACGATTTTTTGTTTGTGGGCCCGCGGGAGTCGGATGACTGCGTGGGGCTCTTGGATTCCTTTCGGGCCGTCGCTGCGGATTTTGGCGTGCCGATAGCAGCCGAGAAGACGGTGGGTCCGGTGGGAGTCCTGTCCTACTTAGGGATTGAAGTGGACACGTGGAGCATGGTTTTCCGCTTGCCGGACGACAAGCTGACTCACCTGCTGCGGCTGGTGGATTCGGCAAAAGGTGCCAAAAAAGTGCAACTTCGGCAGTTGCAGGCCCTGTTAGGGCATCTGAACTTTGCCTGTCGGGTATTGCCGATGGGCAGGGCTTTTTGCCGTCGTTTATCCTTGGCAACGGTCGGAGTCAGGCAGCCATTTCACTTCATTCGAATCACTCACCGGCATCGAGAGGATCTGCAGGTTTGGAGTTCGTTTCTGGGTAAGTACAACGGGCAATCCTGCTGGCTGCGCCCGGCAGTGTCCAATACGGATTTAGAATTATACACGGACGCGTCTGGGTCCGTGGGTTTCGGTGCCTACTTTCAGGGACGGTGGTGCGCGGAGGCCTGGCCCCGACACTGGCGAGAGACGGAATTGGTGAGTAACTTGACGTTTTTGGAGCTCTTTCCCATTGTGGTGGCTGTGGAGCTCTGGGGTGTGGAGCTGTCGAACCGGAAGGTAGTGGTGTACACGGACAACATGAGTGTGGTCCATGTGATCAACCGATCTACGTCTGCGTCGCCTCCGGTGTTGACGCTCCTCCAGCGCCTGGTCCTGCTTAGCTTAGCACATCATTTGTGGTTGGTTGCGCGCCATGTGCCTGGGGAGCGGAACGTTATAGCCGACTCTCTCTCTCGGTTTCAGTGGGACAGGTTTCGAGCGGCGGCTCCAGAGGCGGAGCAGGCTGGCACCTCGTGCCCGGAGGGTATATGGGACCTGGTTTCCACCATCTGAGCCGGTTGGCGAGGGAGTCGCTGGCGGAGTCGACGTGGAAATCGTATTCTGCGGTCTGGCGGCAGTGGACGGGTGTCTGCAGGGACAGGGAGGCGTCTACGGACGAAGGTAGGTTGGGAGCGACTCTGTCCTTTTTGGAGTCACTCTGCGAGAAGGGTAAGTCGGTAGCGGCAGCAGAGAGGGCGTTAGCGGCCCTGTCTTTTCTGTTCCAGTGGTGTGGGTGGCAGGATGCGACCAAGTCATTTTGCATTTCGCGGATCATGAAGGGCTGGAAGAAGGGTCGTAGGCGGGACGCTCGGCGTCCCATCTCCTATGAGATCTTGTGCAGACTCCTGGAGCGTTTGCCCCAGATCTGTGTTTCGGGCTACGAGGTTCTCCTGTTCCAGGCCGCGTTTGCTATCTGCTTTTTTGCGGCTCTGCGGATAGGTGAGCTGGTGGCTCCGAGTACGCGGGGGCCAGCTGCCATGCAACTTGCTGATGTCACGGTCTCGACGGGTGACATGGTGTTGATCATTCGTAAATCTAAGACAGATCAGGTAGGTGTGGGCGCATCGGTTAGGATTATGGCTACTGGTGAGCCGTTTTGCCCGGTTAAGTTGCTGCGGGATTTCTTGGCGGTGCGAGGATCGGAGGCAGGATCCCTGTTGAGGCATCGGGATGGGTCAGCGCTCAGCCGGTTTCAGTTCGCCAGGGTTCTCCGGGCAGGGGTGGTTAGTCTTGGGTTGTCTCCGGGTTTGTACACCACGCACTCGTTTTGAATCGGAGCTGCCACGCAGGCTAGTCAGCTGGGCCTTCCCACGGAGGCGCTCAAGCGTTTGGGGCGCTGGCAGTCGGGCCGGTACCAGCTCTACGTGCGCCCCCATTTGCTGTAGGCTAGCATCGTTACGGTGATGGTTGTCTGTTATTTTCATTATAGGTCCTGCTCCTCGATTTGTCTGGATCGTGGGACACTCATTTGTTTATTGGGCTGCTAGGCGTGCGGAGGCTAGACCCTATGGCCGTAACCTCGGTTTATCGTACGAGGTAGCACGGGTACGTTGGAGGGGGATTCGGGGATTGTCCTGGGATGGGTTGTACACCGAGCTGGTACAGCTCCGGTGCTGTGTGTCAGGGCCGGTGACCTTGGTACTTCACGTGGGCGGGAACGATGTCGGACGGCGACGGTCGGTGGACCTAGTTCGTGCAATGCGGCATGACGTGGCCCGCTGTTTTGCGTTGTTCCGGGACCTGACCCTCGTCTGGTCCGAGATCGTTCCGCGCCCGGTGTGGCGGTCCGGGGGTCATGGTAAGGCTTTGGAGCGCTATAGGCGTAAGGTTAACATGACCATGTCTCGGTTTGTACGCCAACTGGGGGGTGTAGTTGTGAGGCACTTTGAGTTGGAAGGGGTTAACGATGATGTCATGAGACGGGATGGTGTTCATTTGTCCCCCATTGGGTTAGATATTTTCAATATGGGATTACAAGCAGGAATTGAGGCGGCGCTGTCGGCGGGGGGGCGCGATGCCCGCGCAGCGTAGTGCGCGAGGTGGGCATCGCGGTGGCGGGTTTCCCTGGACAGCGCAGAAGAAAAAAGGAGCTTTGGGGAGACGACAGCCTGCACGGAGCTGATGGCGAGGAGCCGGCTGTCGAGGCTCATGGTATAGAAGTTGGGAGAACTGCCTGTTGGGAAACACCCAACAGCTGGCAGAGTTGGACTAAGTTAAAAATTATTATGTTAAATAAAGCTGTGGCCGTTGCCCTTATCCACAAGAAGAATGTGTCACGTGTATTATTTGGGGGGCAACGGGTTTATTGGTTGGGGGACTGGTTGGGTCAGCAGTCAAGTTTCCCCCTGGAAGGATAAGGAAGGGGGAGCATGACTGCTGCCCAAGATTGGGGGCTGGGTTAAAATGGATACATTTGTGGTTCTTAAGGAAAGGGAGAGGGAGGGGACTTACCAGTCAGCAGGTTCATTGAGGGATCTTGGCTGTTTTCCCACCCTCCCACCCTGTTTCTGGTGTTGTGGCTTGTGTCTTGTTTTCTTGTTTTGTGTTGTCACAGCTTGGCGGGTTTCCCTGGACAGCGCAGAAGAAAAAAGGAGCTTTGGGGAGACGACAGCCTGCACGGAGCTGATGGCGAGGAGCCGGCTGTCGAGGCTCATGGTATAGAAGTTGGGAGAACTGCCTGTTGGGAAACACCCAACAGCTGGCAGAGTTGGACTAAGTAAAAAAATTATTATGTTAAATAAAGCTGTGGCCGTTGCCCTTATCCACAAGAAGAATGTGTCACGTGTATTATTTGGGGGGCAACGGGTTTATTGGTTGGGGGACTGGTTGGGTCAGCAGTCATGGATATTTGTTCTGACTTGTGAGTGTATCTCATTGTATCATCTGCTGTAATTTCACCATTTTATACATTGAGCTGCATGTTGTTAATCCCAGGCAATATAGTATTATGTTTGTTTATAGTCATTATCTCATATTATTATGTTACACTGTTGTAAAATTTTGCAATGGTTTGACTTCATTTGAATAAACATACTCAATACTATTGACATTTCTCAGAACTCAAGCTATAAGTTCTTTATTACCTTTAGTATGGCAGTCACACAAAACTGGGTGAGATTGCATGCATAATTTACACAATTTAATGTATCAGTGTAATATTTATGATATGGTATTAATGTAAAGTAACCTAAGGGCAGACCAAAGACCAGTGCAGCTGGTATCTTTCTCCTGCATTCTCAGAAGCCTTACTGCGTGCTAGATTATAATGATTTTTTTTCAGTGCTTTTATATCACATTGAACAGCAAATCTTAGTGCACCTGAGCCCCGTTTTATTTGCAATACAAAGTTCTTTATTTGTCAGCCGTGTGACAATTAATGGTATCATTATTCACTTCAAGTACATAAATGTAACAAAGCGAACAGCGAAGCTCAGTTCCTGCTGTAATAAAATTTATTGCAGAAAAAAGTAGCATCTTGTTTGAATTCTGCTTTGTTAATATAATAGACTTAAACCAATCTGATCTCAATTTTATTTGATGAACTGTTTTCTTTATGATCACGAGTGCCTCAAGTAGAAAGTACAGTGGTAAGAAAATTGGAAATATTTATTAGATCCTATATGTACAGATACGAAATAAAGGTCATTGATGATCACATGCATGCAATATAAAAAAAAAATAAAGAAAAAAAAAATAACAAAATGCCTGAATGTAGTATTGGTCTGATTTGAAACTATTGAGCGAATAGCATTATTTTAGTAAAACATTGACACTTTCTGGTCTCTTGTGTTTCAAATGTTTGCTATAATACTTAGATTTAACTCTTAAAAATATTTTTAGAATATTTACCAGCTAACTATAGTGTTAGCCTGCTGTAATATTGACATAATAGTTTCTGCTTCCTACCTGGATGCGTTGATTATTACTATTTTTTTTTTAATTTTTAACTTGTAAACTGCTATAAAAAGAATATCTGGGATTGCCGTAAATACAACAGAACAATTACCCATTGCAGTTATGCATGCGGATAAGAATTCACAATACATATGGGAGACAGCCTCTTACTGCTTACTTTAAAAAAAAAATTCCCACTAAAAGTAAGTTTATTAAGGAAAACATTAAAAATTATCCATTTGAAATAAATTGCCCGGCTTCCAATTAATCTAATTCGTAAGAAGAAGTAATGCAACTTTTATAATTCTAAACATAAACCATTAAATAGGGATTGCATGTTGAATACATGACCCTATAATGCAAACTATATTTTATGTCTCAGATTTTGGTCATAAAACCATGAACAGACCCATTTTTTCAAGATTCCTCAACTCAGCCCCTCTTCTTTTTCTGTCAGGTCAACACCCACCTTGCTTTCTGCAACTACTCTTTTTTTTTTTACAGAAGGGCTTAGGATTTTCTAAACAAACCTTATCCACAGCAATGTGGGTAGTACTAAAATAGTGTTAAACAGAATAGTCAGTAGGTGGTGCATATGTTAGTGGAATCTGATTTGGGGTACCTATTTATTGTAATATTTTCACAGATACTATATCACATTCCTTAGTTTAACGTGGGATGGCAGTTTTGTTGATAACAGCAAAGCTAATGTCAGTGCATGACAGATTGTTAAGGTTTTATTTGAACGCTACATTAAAGTTGGATATCACGAGATTTGAGGAAGACGGTTCATCTGTTTATTCAATCTCAGTTATAAAGTTGATAAGCTTTACATTTCAATAGAAGTGTGCTGCAAAGGTTCCACATGTAATCAAGAGTAATGTAGTAGTGAATGTAGGGTGAAAATTACATTTGTAAAATAAAAATAAAATGCTATCAGCATTGTGCTCATTTAAATCTGCTCAACTGCACTCCTGGGGGCACTGTTGGTTAAAGCAGTCTGTTCCAATGCCGTTCTCAGTGATAAAAAAGAGACTGCTCCAATGAGTTAGGAATGGTCATGTAAAGAGCTAAAGACAAAGGCAACAATGTCACAAGTGGCAGGTGTGTAGAGTTTCTCTTATGAAATCTGAGTAGTACTGTATATGGGCAAACTATGAACCAAAATCAATGGACAAAAGGAGCTATGGAAGAGTGCTTGTCCATCTTCCAGTAACCAGGAATCTGTAAACTCTTAATCTGGTCTACCTGGTCTGATATTATGCCATAAACCCCTGTCCAGCTTTTGGCATATGTAGTTTAGCTCCAGTAAATGGACCTGTTGAGTAAGGCTGCTTCATGAGCTGATTGCAGTAATTCAAATATCTGCTATCAGTTTATTGACAGCCTACTTAACAGTTTTGTGAATAGGGTTGTTCTCCCTAGACACAGGATGCACATGTGCACAGTCACCGCTTAGTATTTCTTCGAGAGCTGAGGATGGTGAGACAGGGACACAAACTGAATTTGGTGACAAAAAAAATAATTAAAAGTCCCCCTTTGAAATTAGTCATTGAAAGGGCAGTCTTATAGGTTCAATATTCAAGTATAGAGGGAGCTGTAATCTATATGCTCTACCAGTACTGCTCCCTCGTGCACTGTGCGGTGATGCCAGGAGCTGGGTTATGATGTCCCTCAGGCCCACCGCATCACTAAACAGTGCTCGGGGGGGTGGGGGGGGATAGTGCTGGAAAAGCATGAAGACTACACAAGCCCCACAATGGATCTCAAGGAAGGGATCCACATTAGACCCCAGGGAAAGGATCCACTCCAACTCTACCAAAGATAGAGAGGCTAGGTGGACACATTTAAAAAAAAAAAAAAAAAATTGTCAGTCTGTGTGAGAGAATATATATGTGTTTGTCAGTGACTGTGTGTCTGACAGTACGTGTGTGTGTCTGTCAGTGAATGTGTGTGTGTCAGAATGTATCAAATCAGTGAGTGTTAGTCAGTGTGTGTAAAATCAGTGACTGTGTGTTTGTCTCTTAGTGTCTGCTGTGTGTGTTTCCTATGTGTCTAAATGCATGCGTGTTAGTTTCCTATGTGTGTGTGTCAATGTCCTCTGTGTGTAAATGTGTGTTTGTCAGTGTACTCTGTGTGTTAATGTATGTGTCAGTGTCTTATGTGTGTAACTATGCATGTCTGTCAGTGAGTGTCAAATCAGTGAGAGTGTGTCTGTTATTGAATGTGTCCTCTGTGTGTAACTGTGTATCTGGTGGGTATCTGTCAGTTTTCTCTGTGTGTAAATGTGTGTGTCAGTGTTCTCTATCTGTAACTATATGATCAGTGTCTTCTATGTGTGTGTGTGTGGTGTGTGTGTGTCAGTGTCCACTGTGTGTTCTGTTTGTGTGCTTTCCAATGTCCTCTGTGTAGTTATTATGTGTGTATTATATTTTCATTTTGTAACTTTTATACGTCAGATTATTAGTTGATACACTCCTCCTTACATACACAATATTCACATTATGTCATATTTATTTAAAAAAAAATATTCTTCACTATCTACAGGCTACAGCTTTGTTCTCCAATGTGGGATTAACTTAAATATCAGTGTCTACATGTTTAGTTTAGAATTTAAATCAATAGAAATTACTTTACCGAGGCAGGGGCACTAAGGTTTTTATTTTTAGACCTGCAGGGGTACTTCTCCATGAAAGGTCAAGTAATGTGTTCTACAGCACATTACTTGAAAGCCGCTGTTAAAAAGTATAAATATCCAAACTATGAATTGTTTCTCTTTTGTGTTTTCCACCACTATTTCTAGCAGAAATAGAAATAGAAACCGTTCTTCTGAAATAGAAATGTCTGTAAAAAAAGTGCCAGAATTTGCTATTTACATGTGGTTTCCATATTTTTATTTTTTCATTTCACTGTGCATCTTTAGGAGATGTGGCATACATGTTGTAGCAGGTTAGAATGCCCAAAACTCCATTTGCACTCAAAATATTTTAATTCTGATGAGCATATGGTGTTTATAATGTCCTCCATAGTCAGTCCCCACTAAAATCTTAAACAGGTTTTTCCCAATTTGTGTCATTGCCAAGAGAACTTATACCATTTACAGATCAGATTGTTTCCAACAACAAGTGTAGCCCAGAATTAACATGCCAGACAGTCTTCCACTGTATGACGACCGTATGAGATTTTAAGGAACCATAGAAGATCTAGCCAGGCTCTTATAGTTCTCATCAGTGAAATACAAATAATGCAAATCTAGACACAATGAACAAGAGGACCATGTCTGCAGAAGCAAAAGTGCAAATTATGACATATTTAATTGTTGGATGAAAAAAATGTTTCCCATACCTAATAAAAATATAAGGTAGGTTAGAAAGGATATCTGGTATAACAAGCCAAATTCCCTTTTTTTTTAAAGCTGCTTGTTCTGTATTGCCATCAACATCATGTTATTCTTGGAACAGATTACCCATATGTCTTATTGATTATTTTAATGACAGACAACTATTAGAGTATGCTTGATACCAAATGTTATAGCTTTTTTCTATTTACTGTTCAATTGTTGCAAATAGACATGACTGCTACTGTACCATTCTAATATGTGTTTGCCATTTCAGTCGTTCAGTATATCTCAGATTGTGTACGCACTAGCCAGGTCCTCTGTGGATTTCTTTACAATAGCTTATATTATTTAAGCCATTTTTGCAGCCACATTTAGTTATTCTCGTCTCTGCAGACCATGAGCTATACAAAACCAAATCAAACACACCCTTAGGAAATATCTGTGAAATGTTTATATTAAAAGCATGGGATTTAAATGTTATGCTTGCTACAAATGGACGCTGACTGCAAGATGCATAGATATATATTTTTTGTGATAATGAAAATATTGGATAATGTTAATAATAATAATAGTGATAATAATTAGTGATGTCCCGAACGGTTTGCCAAACGGTTCACCGAACAGTTCGCCGCGGACGGCGAACATATGACCCTGTACCTCACAGTCAGCAGACACATTCCAGCCAATCAGCAGCAGACCCTCCCTCCCAAACCCTCCCACCTCCTGGACAGCATCCATTTTGAAGCTGCATTCTTAGTGAGCTGTCCAGGAGGTGGGAAGATCTGGGAGGGAGGGTCTGCTGCTGATTGGCTGGAATGTGTCTGCTGACTGTTAGGTACAGGGTCATATGTTCGCCGTTCACTAATAATAATAACAAGAAAAATGCATGCACTATGCAGAATCTAAAAAAATGTTCAGGTGTGATGGGGTTATGAAAAAGTTTAATGTGAAAACTTATACCCAACTATTTTGGCCTAAATTTTGCAAATACTTTAAAAATGCATCCTCACTAAATTAATTAGCACCAATGCATGTTACCTTGTTTATTTGTTTTATAAGCTGATCTGACAGATTTATAACTTTGGAAAACTGACTGACTCCTCTTATCGTAGCTACTCTCTAATATATCAGTGAAAAAGAACAGTTTGTAGATGTTGAAATTGACTAATTAACTCTTGGAAAAATCTCAATAACAGACATGCCTCCTTCAACTATGCCACATATATCTCCAGAGGAGGGCATGTAAGTAGACCAGCTACCAGCATGGCTGGGATTGAGTGTTGTTCTCTTGTTGTCTGGTAACAGAGAAGTCAAACACAGTTATTCACTAAAGTGAGAATTCAAAGTGTTGCAGTTCACAGGCCTAGCTCTTTGCTTACAGGACTTACAACTCTGTAGCTGATCCCAGACAGCAGAGAGCAATAAAGCCAGAAGACAGGCCGTGAGCTGCCAGATGCCAACACAATTAGGTAATGTTCCACAATTAAATAGATCATTCACATTTTTAAATGTGAGATAACCTTTATGCTACATTTAATGTTATTCTAAGGGACTCAAACAGAGCATAAACCACAAACATATAGGCAATAATGAAATACAATAAAATGTATAATGTCACACAGGAGAGAGTCAGGGGAAACATATGAAATCCAAATCCCAGAGCATTCTGTCTGGACTACGCAACATTCTAAAAAATATGCCACTGCTCACAACTAAGCTCTAACCAATAGATGACACTACATCAAAGTCCATAGTCCCTGGAATCTTAGTTTCTGAAGGTTACGGCATGTTACTGTAACACATAGCTTCTGAGCAGTAGCAAAATGAATCAGGCATGTAGCTGTGGGGAGCTTGGGGACCTCCAGCCCATAATGTGGGGCCTCAAAGCCTGAATCTCTTTGTCTGCTCTGTGCTTACTTATCTTCCTGCCAGGTCTTCTTGAAGGAGTTACCTGGATTGTGGAAGCAGTATCATATTCAATGTCTGTCTCTATTACTTTGCTGCTTCCAGTTCCATATTAAACTCACTAAGACTGTGCAGGAAAACCAGAGAGCAGCTGAGAGTTGTGGCCACAGCACAGAGACAAGGAAGATATGTCATGGAGGGTCACAGGGGAACATTGCCTGCTCTCCTTTACTTGGCATCCTCTACAGGGAGGACTTGAGGTAGCCTGAAAGAGTAAGTCCAGGATTTCGTTGTTTCCCAATTCTATTCCAATCTGAATACTAAGACATCTGGAATGTTGGTGTGCCTTGAGAACTTGGCTGAACCACCAGTATACTATACTCATTTTAACATTTTAAAACATCATGTTTATTAATACATGGATGCAAAATGACTTATGATCTTAATGGTCAATCTCTTATAACCACAATATCAATGAATACTTTATTATTATTACTAAGATATTACAGTGTTATGTTTCTTAATATTTTATGGATACTTCATATGACACTATACCATTTGTTTACACAATGCTGTTAAAATGTTTCTTGTTTTTGAAACTTTTTAAATATCTCTTTAGTTTAATTTTTGTTTTTTTGTTTGTGAAATGACAGCCAGCCGCTCTTCTGCAGATCTTATTAATAATTTAATGCTTACACCGCTGTGTGGAAATTTTTTCTTGCAAAGTAGGGAGCAGCTAATCTTTACCACCCTCAAGTGCTAACAGCAGTATTTGAATTAATAGTCCACACACTGAATCCCTGACATTCTAATTGAATAGTAAAGAGAAATATTATTTAATGGATTCAGGAATGGACCAACAGTATAAGATGCCAAATACTAATTGTACACTTTGTTTGATACTATATGGTATTTCAGGGAGAAATAAAATAGTATGTGACTCTGCCTCTTTCAGTGATAGGTTCACTAAGAGGCCTTCCTGTGCTAAATGCGGAAAGTCCATCTTTGGTCCATTGCTGGACCCAGTCATAATAAAATTGCATCAGATGTTTTTTTATGCATGCCTCTCTTTCATGTGCATTCATGCAAAATAATTTTTCTCCAGTCAAAATGTAAGTGAACCAGTGACATTAAAATAGACAAGTGTTTTGTATGGCAGAAAACTTTGAATAAACAGATGGTAAAAAACAAAATACTTAAATTTTTTAGAACCAAAACACCTCCTCTGGTATAATTTCAAATACCCATGCCATGCCAATACCCTTGCGTCAACTCAGCTACCTGACAAACATAGAAACATAAAATATGACGGCAGATAAGAACCATTCGGCCCATCTAGTCTGCCCAATTTTCTAAATACTTTCATTAGTCCCTGGCCTTATTCTATAGTTAGGATAGCCTTATGCCTATCCCACGCATGCTTAAACTCCTTTACTGTGTTAACCTCTACCACTTCAGCTGGAAGGCTATTCCAGGCATTCACTACCCTCTCAGTAAAGTAATACTTCCTGATATTATTTTTAAACCTTTGCTCATCTAATTTAAGACTATGTCCTCTTGTTGTGGCAGTTCTTCTTCTTTAAATATAGTCTCCTTCTTTACTGTGTTGATTCCCTTTATATATTTAAATGTTTATATCATATCCCCCCTGTCTCGTCTTTTCTCCAAGCTATACATGTTAAGACCCTTTAATCTTTCCTGGTAAGTTGTATCCTGCAATCCATGAACCAGTTTAGTAGCCCTTCTCTGAGGGCTCCGAGATAAAGGGTGAGTGGTCAACGAAGCCACAAGATAAGAATCTCAAAGGAACGCCTATTATACTGCACTGTTGCATCAGACACAGTTTGTGTGCTGTGGCTGAAGTGGCTTAAATTCACAAACAGAAGTCTGTAAGAGGCTCTTTTTATAGTTGTATTTACTTAGTGTGTCTTGGATGTCAATAAAGTATTGAAACTGTATAGCAAACAGGAGCAGTGATTGTTAGGTATTGGTGAACACTTTTAAAGCCACAACAGAACAAGCAACTAGAGTTAGGACAATAGCTCTAGAAAATGTGAGTTCATTCTTATATCATCATTCTCTGTATTATTTATAAAAAAATGTTTGATTGAATATATGTTCGTTTTTTAAAATAAAAATGCCATCTGTTATATCACTGGTGTTTTATGTATTTTCCATTTGGAGTATGTGGGTTTTTACGTGAAGGGATAAGCTCTCTATTTATAAATATATTTAAAATATTGATGTGGTGTTTGCACATGGGAACATTGGATTACTTTTAAGGTGCTACACATCTTTATTTCATTTGATTGTTCAATTGGTGCACATTTGGAATAAACTGTGGCGCACTAAAGTGTGTAGCAGCAAAGCAAATACAAACCTGCTAAAATTGTGAAATTTTTACAGGCGGGGTTAAAAAAATAGTTTCTACTTTTAAAGGAACACTGTACTCACTATAACAACTTAATCTGGGTGAAGTTGTTATAGTTCTTACATTTGTATTACCCCCCATCCTAAGTTGCCCCAAAGTTCAATAGTTTAGTAATTTGAATGTTTGAAAGCGTGACTTCAAGCCATGCATCCAAGCTCTCCAGGTACCATGATGTCATGCAAGTGCACAGTGCCATCACAGTCTTCCACAGAGAATCATTGTAGGCACATTGCAGTGAGTGCAGCACATACGCTTCCATTTCACAATGCTCGAGGGACTCGAGAAAAGGTGAGTTGCTTTATTAATTTTGTTTTGATTTTTATTTACACTGTGTGGGCCGGGGAACTGAAATTATGAGGGCCATCAGGACAGATATGTAATCCTAAAGTTACAATTACTTTAATTTGTTTTACTTACCTCCTAAACCCTATATACATTGTTACTATTAAGTTTCAAATGAAATATTGCAAGAGATTATTTTCAAAGTTTGCTCAGTGAGAGGTATCTTTTTTATGGCAATATGTGCAATAGAACAGAATGTTCAAGATATAAAATGTAAAACTATGAATTAATAAATGTGTTGAAACAGTTTTTGCCTTACATAATAAAATATTAACATTTAGTCTTTAAGAACAAAGGATGATCTTAAACTTTGTGGGGAATATGATAAAAAGTCAATTAGGCATTTCCTATTCTCCTTACTATTAATTAAACATAGACCAGGGATCTAATTTTAAAGAGGCATTGTAGGCACTGTGACTGTATCATCTAGTTGAATTGGTTATAATGTCTGTAGTATCCTGGTGCCATGCTTCTGTTCAGTGTTAAACAATTTTTAATATTTTAGTGCTGCATGAAAATCCCCAGCAGCCCATTCCATCTGTGCTTCTGGAGCTAATGAAGAAGCATCAAACTGAGAGTAATGAGAAACTGTGATTGGCTGAGAGTGTAAGCCTATCACAGTGACTATTGCTGGTATCGATTGGTATAGCTAGAAGGAATTGTATAATCTTTGCCTTAGCCATACCACCAGTAAGGGTTTGGCTATCAGAGGCCAGAGTCCCTTGTTTAAACTGCTTAAATTCATGAGATGAAATGGTTATATTCACACACAGGTAGCCAACCCTCGGCACTCCAGATGTTGTGGACTACATCGCCCCTGATATTTTGCCAGCATTATGGCTGTCAGAGCATTCTGGGAGATGTAGTCCACAACATCTGTAGTGCCGAAAGTTGCCGCCTCCTATATAGTGCCTACAGTGTCCCTATAATTTCAAAGTAATAGGAAAAATGTATGGCCAAATATATGAATTGCAAAGAATGAAATATGAATAAATAGAATGAACTCAATTGGAACAAGAATATGGGAAATAAATTAGTATGAATCAACAGATACATTCTTGTAATAAGTAATATGGCCAGAAAATGGCACTCCATGATTGGGACCAATGTACTCCAACTAATTTAGACTTGGGCTGGATACATTATATGGACTGGATACATTATATTAGAAATTACCCTAAGGGACATTTTTACCACATTTGAATCCTTATCCGAAAAGAGATTTTAATATTGTCCAAATATTTATAAAAATCAGACCTTTCCTCCTTTGTCCTTCATTTATTTTATTTTTTTCTTGTGATAAGTGATAATTCTAACCTATTTTATCTTGTGTTGGGAAATTATGCCATCTCTAACTGTTACTTTAACCACCAGTTAAGAGCAAAATAGCACTTCAGAAAAAACAATTCTTTTAGCTGTAAAAGTAGTGGAAACATACCCCCATTTCAAAGCTTTTGTAATGTTTCATTACTTTCTAGAATTGATGATACCTTGGCACTATATGATGTTTGGTCACTTTTGGGATATTTTCTTATTGGTGTATATATTCTTTATTTCTCTTATTGTATAGCACAGATAATTTGCCTGCATGTTATTTTGATGTGTATCACTAAACCACTGATTTAATTATTTATCTGTGCTAAAGAAGTAAAGGATATAATTGCAGCCATCTTTGAATTTTAATTGTTGCATAAACTGCTTTTTTTGAAGGGGTATTCATATTTGTTTATTGTTTGTTAGTATGTTAACATGCTGAAAAGAAAAATGGTATATCACTTATGTCCGCTTTCTGACTGTCTGCCTCCTATCCAATGCTCATAATAATGACACATGTTGGAGCACATTACAATCGGTGCCAGCCAGTGCCTTCTGTCAGCCAAATAAAGACAATTCCATTACATATCAATAATAGAGGTGAAAGAGCTCAGTGTTCCTTCCACTGGTAGAGCAAAGCTATTTGTGTATTGTTGACCAGCATTGAGATTGAATGAGAACTTGAATTTAGGGAAACAATGTGCTTGTGTTGTCCTATTTTAACACTAACTAAATAGGGCTATGTTACCACAAATTATAACAAACAATATGAAATAAATAAATTGATCACTCAACCATGTAGATATTTATCTTGTAATAAATAAGTAAAAAATAAAAATAAATAGCTAGACATATTGGTTTATCTTGGCACAGTATCCATGCACTTCTTTTCACTAATAAGCTAATTTGAGCAGGGTGTTCTTCACCTGTAAAAATTATTCCTTTTCTATTATTGTAAAGCGCTGTGCAACATGTTGGCGCTAGGTAAATAATAATAACATTAATAGGTTTGTTTTATGCTATTAGACTTGGACATTTGTTTTGATGCCAACTGCAATTCATCCACATTTGGGCAGTTTGGGTCAAACTACTGAACACCGAGCGGAACTGTAGTCGACTCGCAAACCAAACAGATGTGAAATGGCTGAACATGTTCGTTTCGTTTCATTACATTTCTTTTCTTAATAAATAAAAATACATAGATATTCCTCTAATTGAGGAAAAACACATTCATTTACTTTTTGTAATGGGACTGAAGGAGAAAGATTGTTATTACAAACTTAAACATTTTCTAACAATCTTTCTTAGCACCTTTGAGGATGTAGATCTCAGAGATTTCGCAAATTGCAAAGTCAAACCTTCCGCTAGCAAATCATTCTAATGGTTTGTTTTCCGAGAACTTTTCCTGAATATAATTAGCTTTGCGCATATGAAGATAATTTAAAGAAAATTAAACCTGACTCAATTTTGGCTCCAGCAGCAGTAAAATTTGTTTTGATGTGAGAGGTCATTGTTTTATAATACCAGAGATGTCTACAAACTATTTCTCAGTGCAATTTAAAATTTAACTTGCTGCTCATAATATAAATCCAACTCCTTTCTTTTCCAATTTTAATTCCACTAATTAAATGTCTTAAAGAGTCTCTGTCATGCATAACAGTATATAAAATGGCTTTTTATTCTGGTAATGATGGCTAGTTATGGTACTGTCAAGCTGCATCTGGACCTATTGGACTACTCATTTATTTGTCACTCATTGGTTTTCAGAGCATCATTTTAAGCATCAAAATTAAAAAAACAACAACATATTATTGAAAAAAGCCTTCCCTACCCTTCTGCCCTCCATACACACATTGCCACCCCCCCACACATTGCCACCCCCCCACACACATACACTGCCCCCAGTACACACATTGCCCCCCCCCACACACACATACACAGCCCCCATGCACACATTGCCCCCCTACACACACACACATATACACTGCCCCCTATGTACACATTGCCCCCACATACACACACACACACTGCCCCCATACACACACACACATTGCTCACACACACACACCCCCATAAACACATTCCATTCCCCCACACACATACGCTGCCCCATACACACATTGCCCCACACACATGCTAATACTGCCCCCATACACACACATTGCCACACACACACACTCACACGCACACAAAATTAAAAACAAATAACATATTATTGAAAAAATTTCCTCACCCCTTCTGCTCCATACACACACAAGCCAC
The DNA here is from genome assembly GCA_933207985.1 of Pelobates cultripes. Classification (NCBI taxonomy): domain Eukaryota; kingdom Metazoa; phylum Chordata; class Amphibia; order Anura; family Pelobatidae; genus Pelobates; species Pelobates cultripes. Next base: position 48,197,917 of record OW240915.1, on the reverse strand, counting down.
CCCCCATATACAGCACACCCCCCACACACATACACTCACCCCCCAGTACACACATTGCCCCCACACACACAAGGCCACAGCCCCCATACACACATTGCCCCCCACACACACACATATACACTGCCCCCATGCACACATTGCCCCCACATACACACATACACTGCCCCCCATACACACATTGCTCACACACACACACCGCCCCATAAACACATTCCCCCACACACATACGCTGCCCCATACACACATTGCCCCACACACATACACTGAACACCCATACACACATTGCCCAACACACACATATAGTGCCCCACACACACTGCCTCCATACACACATTGCCCCCACACATACACTGCCCCATACACACATTTCCCCACAGACACATACAGTGCCACACACACAGCCCCCATACAAACACTGCCCACACACACATATACAGTGCCCCACACACACACTGCCCACACACACATACAGTGCCCCCCATACACACATTGCCCCCATACATACACTGCCCCCTCATACACAAACTGTCCCCCATACACATATTCACTGCCCCCATACACATACAGTGCCCCACACACACATACAGTGCCCCCATGCACACACTGCCTTCCATACATACATTCACTGCTCCCCATACACACATTGCCCCACATACACATAAAGTGTCCCACACACATACGGTCCCCCATACATACAGTGCCCCCATACAGACACTGCCCCCCATACACACACTACCCATACACACACTGTCCCTCATACACACAGTCCCTGCCCCCATATACACATTGCCCCCCACACACACACTGACCCACATACACATACAGTGCCCCACTCACACATACATTGCCCCCACACACACTGCCCCACACACACATACACTGCAAGCCTCTCACACACACTGCAGGCCTCACACACACACTGTAACTCTCACACACGCCGCCCCACATGTACACTTCCCCCCTCACACACACACTGCACCGCTCACACACACACTGCAGCTCTCTCATACGCACTGCCCCACACATATACTATCCCTAACACACACACTGCACCCCTGACATACACTACCGCCCTCACACACACACACACACACACTGTTCCCCTCATGCACACACACACACACTGCACTGCTCACACACTACTCCCCCCCCACACACTGCACCTTTCACACACACACTGCACCCCTCACACCACACTGCACCCCTCACACCTGGCACTACTCACACCATGAGCTGTAGTGCTTATTGTGCCTGGATTATTTCTTTATATAATCTACAAATTCCCCTCCTGAGATCAGGCTCTGGATCTGCCCCTTAAATAGTAAAATTGTAATCCTATGTTATTTCCTACTAAGTTGCTGCAAGCTAATCACAAGACATATTTTCACTATTAATAAGATATTCTATCATTTAAGATACTGTTAAGAGTTAGCTGGTTTTATTTTTCATCAAGGTTCTCCTGTATTCATCAAGTTGATGGATATAACTATTTTTAGAATGTGGGGTGACTTCCTCTATCAACAATGTGCATGCAAAGTTCAAGACTGGGTAGCTCTGAGAGACATATTTAGATTTAGTCTCAACTATAAATAATATTTTAAGATGGTTCTAAAATGTTGCCACCACTATATGCCAGTCTGCTTCATGGCATAGTATGTTGTTCCTTTCATTGCACTGTGCAGTGTATAATATGTCTGACAGTAGGCAGAAGCCCCATACATGTACAAGATTAATGTGCATCAGTGTTGTGGTCCCCTATTGGAGTGGTTAATTCTCTGTTCTACTGTGGTTCTTTTATAGTTGTAATCAAAATTATTAAATTCAGGTTTATTGCCAAAATTTACAGACTTTCGGCTGTTTGCAATGAACAAATCAAACAAAAGCAATTGAAGTAGCTCAACACAACTAATGCTTCAAGTGGTTTCCCCAAATTCAACATAAAAATGCAACTTATAATGACTTCTCCAGTCTCAAAAATATTCAACCCCTTCACAACAAGCATCTATAGTACTGAGTACAGCACTGGTTTCCTGTTATGACCTGCTGCAAACGAGATGCATAGCCACCAATGTGTAACGAGAATATACCCCAACACGCAGGATTTAGCTAAACAAAAGACAACACAGAGGAGAGATACGTCTACCGGACCTTAGAATGGCCGGACTCGACGTATATGAGAGGAGACAGAGTCAGGAACAAAGCCAAGGTCAATACAGAGAAACACAACTGAACACAACAAGCGCTAAAGGGAACTGATACAGAAACCACGATAGGGCAAGGAACAAAGGAAAGAAGGTGAGTATAAATACCTAAACATCTAATTTGATTGGTCCCTGTCACATCCACGCCCCCAAAAGGTAAGTGTATGGGGAGTGTGGCATGACAGGGACCAATGGGATGCCTTTTCCAATTTAGGCACCCACTGTCCCTTTAAGAGCGCGCCCGATACCCGCGGCGCGCTCTTAGAGTAGGTGGAACATGTGACCGCTACTAGTCACAGCGGTCGGCTGAGCCGCGCGCGGCTCGTGCAGCAGCAGGACCGCGCGCGGCTCGAACAGAGGACCCCGGCCGGCCCCTGGAAAGGGTAAGTACCGCTACATTACCCCCCCCTGAGGACACGCCCTCCGGGCGGGGAGGGCCAGGCCTGGCAGGAAAACGAGAATGGAAAGAGCGCACAAGACGAGGAGCGTGAACCGCGTCAGCGGAAATCCAACTATGCTCCTCAGGCCCATAGCCCTTCCAATGCACTAGGTACTGAAGTCGGCCCCTAAGGAAACGAGAGTCAAGAACTGCAGAAACTTCAAATTCCTCATGACCCTCCACAGAAACAGGAGGGGGAGGAGGTGCATGTCGGGTGTAGCGGTTGCGTACGAAAGGCTTCAACAACGAGGTGTGAAAGACATTAGGAATACGCAGATTCTTAGGGAGACCCAAGGCATACGAAACAGGATTAACCTTATGCAGAATACGATAAGGACCAATAACACCTCTCTGGCGAAAACAAGTGCTAGTTCCCTGGACGTGGGCAGCTTGTGAAGAGACACAAAGTGAGCCATCTTGGAAAACCGATCCACTATCATTAGGATAACTGTGTTACCATTCGAGGGAGGTAATTCAACAATAAAATCCATGGACAGGTTAGACCAAGGTCTCTCGGGAATAGGTAACGGATGCAACAGCCCACAAGGAACCCTACGAGAAGATTTCATACAGGCACAAGTAGTACAAGCACCTATATAGTCAGTGACATCCTTGCGTAAGGAATCCCACCAAAAATACCGAGAAACTGCTGACACCGTTTTGGAAATACCAGGATGTCCAGCAGTCTTGGTGTCATGATACAACGACAGAATCTCCCGTCTCTCGGGAACATCAACGAACAGTTTATCAGTAGGTCTCTCGCTAGGTGCCATGTTTTGTTTCGCTTGTATGGCCTGCAAGAGGGACGAAGAAATAGACAAAACAGTGGTAGCGATTATCCTTTCTGGGGGAATCACAGGAGTAACATCAATCTCCTGTTTGTCAGCAGTTTCGAACTGTCTGGACAGAGCGTCTGCTTTAGTGTTGCGGTCACCTGGCCTATAGGTGATAATGTAATTGAAATGGGACAAAAATAGTGACCACCTAGCCTGCCGAGAAGACAGTCTTTTAGCCTCACTAAGGTAGGATAGGTTCTTATGATCCGTAAATATGAGAATAGGATCTTTAGTTCCTTCTAACAAATGTCTCCATTCTTTCAGTGCTAAAATAATAGCAAGGAGTTCGCGATTACCCACATCATAATTCTTTTCTGCTTTGGACATTTGTTTGGAGAAGAAGCCACAAGGATGCAATGGCTTTTCAGGCGACTCTCTTTGGGATAAGACAGCACCTACCCCGATATCAGAAGCATCAACTTCAAGAATATAGGGCAGTGTGGGGATAGGGTGCTGTAAAATAGGTGCAGAAGCGAATGTGGTTTTAAGAAACTCAAAAGCCTGAAGTGCCTCGGGAGACCAGACACGAGTATTGCCTCCCTTTCTTGTCATACGGGTGATAGGCGCTACAATAGAGGAAAAACCTTTAATAAAGCGTCTATAATAATTAGAGAAACCAAGAAAACGCTGAATGGCTTTCAAACCTTGTGGAAGAGGCCATTCCATGACAGCAGAAAGCTTCTGGGGATCCATACGAAAACCTTTAGCGGAAATTAAATACCCCAAAAACTGGACTTCGGATTGGTCAAATAGACATTTTTCCAGTTTACAATAAAGACCATTAGCAAGAAGGGTCTTCAGAACTGTCGTAACATGCCTGTGATGAGTGTGTAAATCTGTAGAGTATATTAATATGTCGTCTAAGTACACAATTACAAATGTGTGAATAAAGTCTCTTAAAACGTCATTGATAAATTCTTGAAATACTGCTGGGGCATTGCATAGACCAAATGGCATAACAGTATACTTGTAATGGCCAGATCTAGTGTTGAATGCCGTTTTCCATTCGTGGTCTTTCTTAATACGTATTAAATTGTATGCACCTCTAAGATCCAATTTAGTGAATACAGTAGCATGTTTGAGTCTGTCAAATAATTCCGTGATTAAAGGTATAGGATATGCATTCTTGATGGTGATTTTATTTAGACCTCTATAATCGATACACGGTCTTAAATCACCTTCTTTCTTTGATACAAAGAAGAACCCTGCTCCAGCCGGAGAAGAGGATCTCCTAATAAACCCCTTTTCTAATGATTCCTTAATATATTCCTCCATGACACGGTTTTCTTGAACAGATAAAGGGTACACCCTGCCCTTTGGAGGTATTGTGCCAGGCAATAAATCGATAGCACAATCGTAGGGTCTGTGAGGTGGTAATTTGTCAGCCTCCCTTTTATCGAAGACAGTTTTGAGAAATAAGTACTGAGAGGGTATAACAGTGGACAAAGGAGGAGTTGTAGGGACATTAATAGAATTCAAAGGAGTGACTTCAATAGTACAGGACTCATGGCAGGCATCTCTCCATGATTTTATTTGCCCTGACTCCCAATCGAAAATGGGATTGTGAGTACGTAACCATGGGTACCCTAACACAATGTGAGAAGAGGGAGATGTGATAACCTGGAATCGAATGGTTTCAAAGTGTAAAACCCCTGTATACATGTGTAATGGTACAGTTTCATGAGTAACAATTGGAGAACTTAATGGTCTACCATCTATGGCCTCAATGGCCAAGGGTATCTCCCTTTCTCTGACGGGAATGTTATTTTTCGTAACAAACTCAGAGTCAATAAAGTTCTCAGCAGCCCCAGAATCAACCAAGGCTAATATGCATTCTGCTATACAACTCACCCCCATATGAAGGGAAACAGGGAGAAGCAAACGATTAGGAGGCAATTTAGGAGACTTAGAGATCACACCCAAGGCCAGTCCCCTATAAGGTCTTAGGTGCGAGAGTTTTCCGGACGCAAAGGACATTCCCTTACCATATGGTCTCGCCTACCACAGTATAGGCAGAGTCCATTCCTTCTTCTAAGTAGTTTTTCAGTATCCGAGAGTTTGGCAACCCCTAATTGCATGGGTTCCTCCTCGGGTACTTTAACACTCTCAGGTTTATCAACTCTAGGGTTAATAGATGTGACCAGACGTCTATTCTTGTTTTTGGTATAGAGCCTGTCGCGAATTCTATTATCTATATCAATGAGGTAGTCAATAAGATCCTCTAATGGGATAGGAAGCTCCCTTGCCGCTACCTCATCTAATATAGTGTCAGATAAACCTTCCATGAACGCAGTAGTTAACCCATTATTGGTCCAATCTACCTGTGAGGCAAGGGTACGAAACTGAATAGCATAATCCGCCACAGACCTAGACCCCTGTTTAATCCTCATTAATGCTCTTGCGGCATTCTTTGACCTCTTTGTTGTGTCAAAAGTTCTACGAAAAGCCGCAAGAAAACTATTGAAATCATGAACCATAGGTCCATTGGCCTCCCAAATAGGATTTGCCCACTCTAGTGCTTTGTCAGTAAGTTGATGCATCAAAAACCCCACTTTAGACCTATCAGTGGGAAAGGAATGAGGATACATCTCAAGGTGGAATTCTATTTGATTAATAAAACCTCTGCATGTCTTGGCTTCCCCTCCATACCTAGGAGGAGGTGTTAAATGGGGCGAAGCATTGGTTGAATTGGATACTTCGGGAGGATGAGGTGTAGGAGGGTTAGGTGCGGTTGCAGGAATGGTTCTAGACAAGAGCGTCTGGAGAGCCTGTGCTATCTGATCCATACGGTGATCCTGCTCTACAAACCTTGCCTCGTGAGAAGCCATTTGCTGAGCCAAATCTGCGGGGTCCATGGCCCTATCGTAATGTAACGAGAATATACCCCAACACGCAGGATTCAGCTAAACAAAAGACAACACAGAGGAGAGATACGTCTACCGGACCTTAGAATGGCCGGACTCGACGTATATGAGAGGAGACAGAGTCAGGAACAAAGCCAAGGTCAATACGGAGAAACACAACTGAACACAACAAGCGCTAAAGGGAACTGATACAGAAACCACGATAGGGCAAGGAACAAAGGAAAGAAGGTGAGTATAAATACCTAAACATCTACTTTGATTGGTCCCTGTCACATCCACGCCCCCAAAAGGTAAGTGTATGGGGAGTGTGGCATGACAGGGACCAATGGGATGCCTTTTCCAATTTAGGCACCCACTGTCCCTTTAAGAGCGCGCCCGATACCCGCGGCGCGCTCTTAGAGTAGGTGGAACATGTGACCGCTACTAGTCACAGCGGTCGGCTGAGCCGCGCGCGGCTCGTGCAGCAGCAGGACCGCGCGCGGCTCGAACAGAGGACCCCGGCCGGCCCCTGGAAAGGGTAAGTACCGCTACACAATGGTGCCCATGCTTCAGCTTCCTCACAGACGGCATGACATTTTCTCCTAGGATTACTTGATACTTCACTGAATATATCCACACTCTGCAGGTTTTCAGTGCCAGAGGATGCCAAGCAGCCCCAGAACATCACCATATGCATGCATATGCTTTATTCTTCTTCCTCCAGAGATACCACTTATAATTTTGAGTATATTGGAGCTGACTTTTCTTGTGCTTTTGGGTCAGCAGCAGTGTATGTGTTATAGTTCTGGCATGGAAACCTTCTGAGTTTAGTATGCTCCTTACTGTACTCCCTGAAACCTCAATGCCTGTTGCCACCAAGTCTTGCTGCAGGTCTTTTGCAATAACTCAAGGGTTTTTCACAACCGGACTTTTAAGATATCTGGTTGCAACCATTGATAGCTTCCTTTTTCTTCCCTATCCAGCTACTGTAACCACTGTTCCTACAACTTTGAACTTGTAAACTATGCTCCAAAGGTGTCTCAAGGAACATTCATTGCCCTTTCTATCTTTTTGTATCCTGTTCCTTGTTTGTGAAGGGCAATGGTCTCTTCTCTTAACTTTGTGGACCATTCTTTTGACTTATCCATATTTCTTACATGAAGTCAAATGTGACACTCAACAAACCCCTAGCCAGTTCAGGTATTTTAAGTGTTCCAGCTCAAGCACACCTGGTGCAACTAATGAAGCATTTTGACTTTGATTAGTTTTATCAGGTGTTCTTGAGACAACACCAGTTTTGCATATTTGTGCTGTTGTTCATTGCAAACAGCTGAAAGCCTGTAAATTTTGACAATCAACCAGATTTTCAGTCGAGGCTGAAATATTTTGATTACAACTGTATTTGACTACTGGCATTTACTAATGTGTTTGTTATCTTGTTTTCTAATTAACCTCCTTATTGTTGAGACCATCCTATCTCAGCACAGGTCCTGACTTGCACACACCTGGAAGCATGTTGTCTATAGCAGCGATTCTGCTCTGCTCATAGGGCATATTTTGTTAGCATGTATCCATGTCAAATAGTGACAAGATGATTTGAATGTGTTGCTTTGTACACATACATGTAAAGGCACTTAATTCCCTTTACTGATAATGATTTACCATAGATGTTGTTTAATTTACATATATTATTATTATTATGTTATTTATATAGCACCATCAAATTCTGCAGCGCTTTACAATGGGTGGACGAACAGACATGTAGTTGTAACCAGACAAGTTGGACACACAGGAACAGAGGGGTTGAGGGCCCGGCTCAATGAGCTTACATGCTAGAGGGAGTGGGGTAAAATGACTCAAAAAGGTAAGGATAGTATTAGACTAGTTACAGTTGCAGAAGAGGAATCAGTCGGGAGCTATTAACAGTTCAATTGATACGCTTTTATGAAGAAGTGGGTTTTTAACGATTTTTTGAAGGAGTGGAGACTGGGTGAGCATCTAACGGAGGAGGGAAGCGAGTTCCACAGGAACGGTGCAGCCCTCAAGAAATCTTGAAGGCGAGCATCAGAGGTGGGAGTACGGACAGAAAATAGACGTAAGTCTTCAGCAGATCGTAAGGGCCTAGACGGGACATACTTGTGTATAAGGGAGGATAAATAGGTGGGAGCAGCAATATGAAGAGATTTGAAATCAAGAACCAGAATTTTAAATTGAGCTCTATATCTTATAGGAAGCCAATGTAGGGACTGACAGAAGGGTGAGGCGTGGGAGGTGCGGGCAGACAGGAAGATGAACCTCACCCCCGCATTCATTATGGACTGTAATGGCGCAAGTTGGGAGCAGGTAAGACCACTGAGAAGCATTATATTAATGTGCACCTGGGACCAAGTTTCAATGCCAACTGTTCGGCCCCAGCCTTAGTTCCTTATTCTCTTGAGGTAATCTCAACGTATTGTTCCCAGTAAAGTCACTTTGTTGATTTTATTTATCTGGTCATAGGTGAAGTTTTCCATAAGAACATTTAAGCTTTTGGAAATTGTCAATGAAAATGTTACCATAGAAATTGCTAGGGTAACTTTTAACTCCATTTTGAGTTAATGCAAGTATCTGTTTTTGTATTTACATGTGCTAGTGTTGTTTCTGTGTATTCCAGGAGGTTGATAGAAGGTTGATATCGTTATTTTTGGATACAAAGTTGGCTAAAGTTGCCCTTTAAAGTTCACTACAGCCAATAAGTCACTTTTGCTTGTGGCTAATATCACTACTTCATTCTTTTGTTTTAATAAACTTTCAGGGTATGGTTAATTTTCTTTTCTATATTTTTTATCACCGCAAGCAACAAAAAAGTCTTGGTGATTTCTGTTTTGACATTTACCTCTAAATAGCGGGATAGTGTGATTGTGTGATGTGGTCTGGATCCAAGTGAATAGAATACAAAATGTAGCATCACATAGATAGAATTAAGAATTGTTCAAGATTTAGATTTTTTTTTAATTATCTTAATTTGAAAATTATAGGGGACTTCTGGCCTTTTGTCATTATGTAAAAGTTTAAAACAATTTCTCAGAAATCTGACTATAAGTTTTTTTCATTACATAATATTTTTATAATGATTTCACAAAAATCTTCAATTTTTTTTTCTCTACAAATACAAATGTGTTTTAAACCTGGATACTTCACCTTCTAATTGTGATCAATTTCATTATTTCATTCCATATATAGCTAGAATAGGACATTAAGCACTGCTAATGGTGATAACAATATGATCCCCAGCTGGAGCCTTGGAAACAAAATGTCATATGCAATGTCTTTTAAAGTTACAAACACAATTTATATTCTTTATGTTCTTGACATTTGAAGATTGTGGTACATAGCAATTTTAGCTCCTGGTTGGAAATTGAAAATGTTTTCAGTAGCAATCTTTAAAGTCTCAACATTTCAAATTATGTTCAAACAGATATATAAATAAAACATGGACCATTCCAGATGAATGGTTTGAGAACTATTGGTGCATAATACTTTAATTGTACATGCATGCCTGTGGATATGTGTTTTTTGCTTTAAAACCAATTGCATTATATACTGTTTATTGTAAATGAGCTAAAATTAAGACAATTGGACCTAGTAATAATTTAGAATTTAAAAAGGCATATTCTTTCATCTAACACATGGCTGCTTTGCTGAAAGTGGACTCAAGAACCTCCTATAGTGAGGGATAATAAAATAAAACATAACTTTTATTTCATTAGTATCAGATTGGTGATTTTTTCCAACAGCTCTGAGTCACCCATACCCCCTATAGATTTTAATCAGTATCTCAGCAGGGTAGAAATATCGGCAAGCTTTTGTAAGTTGCCCATAAATGAACTCCTGCTGTCTTGAGAACACATTCCAATTCTTGAAGAAAGTTAGGTATGTCAGAGTTCTGCTTCCTCCATTTTTCCTCTTTTGATAACTTGATAGCTGGCAATTACACAGCAAGAGCTTCTATTGTATTTTTAAAGTACTCAGTAGTAGTATTTTAAACTGTGATTAAGTAACTCATTCTAAATTTGAACAATTAGGATGTAACAACTATTAAATAGGGTTTGCAATTTTTGAATCCTAAGAAAACAAAAATAAAATGGCTTAATAAAATAGTATTTTTTTTGGGATTCTTATTACACGATATTTGCCAAACTATATATTATCTGTCTATCCATCTAATTGAATTATTTACATTGCATTTATTGTTAATGGGAAAAAAAAAACAGGAAAATGTTAGTATGAGAGAATGGTCACATATAAAATCATAAATAGGTTAAGTCCACATTCAGATAAGTATAGTTGCAATCTCAACACTGTGTTTGGGAAATCACACCAAGTGTATAGAATAAATACTTAAAATAAAAAATGTTTCAAAATTTGAAGCTTAGAAGAACACTATAGCATTATAAATACAATCCTATATTCCTAATGCTATAGCAATCCTATCGCTAGCTCTACACAGATCTACTCCCCAAAAATTTGCAATAAATATGAACAAATAAAAAATTTACTTATTTTTTTCCAGGGCCGAGGCTCCGTCTGTGCTGCTTACCTATCTGCCTCCCAAGAGATCATGGAGGAGGCATGGTATCCTCCATAATGATCCATTCTAATGCTCCTCATAGAGCAATATTGAGATGTGCAGTGAGTTCCACAAGTGCATTCAAGTTTCTTCAGAGAAAAGCGTTGAATTCATAATTTCCTATGGGTGCCTCCACATCACATGACAAAGTTTTGCTCATTAAGTGCAGTGGATGCACCTCTAGTGGATGCATGATGATAGCCACTATAGGTGGACTTAACCCTGCATTATAAACATTAGAGTTTCTTAAAAAAACGAAAATGTTTTATATTACAGGGTTAAAAGGACAGGGCCATTGCACCCAGACCTCTTCATTGAAATTAAGTGGTTTAGGTGACTATAGTGTCTCTTTAACTCTACACATTTTACATTTTGGTAGAGTAACATGGTAAGAAAAAATATAATTCCTTCATCAACTCCACCAATTATAAACAAAAACAAAAGAATAAACAACAGGAAAATATAATTTTGCAATATGCAGTACTGGGGAAGCTTTGTTTGTTAAATATTCTGTATTATTTGGTAAAAGAAGAAAGAATAGTATAAGAACTGTAATCATTTAATGCTATGTGTTAGTAAAAATGTATGTAGCTGGCCAAGGTGCTGAAACCATACTTTACCTTTTTAAGGTGCCATGACTGTTATGACTTGGTGTCATTTTAAGGCACATGAAATTTTATTTATACATTGTGCTAGACAATTTTCTAGAAAATTGATATACCCAAAGCTGTTTAATAGACAAAAGTTTGCCCTTTTTGATTTAATTCTCATATCATCAGCATCCCATCACCATACCAGTAAAGACTTTGAACTTGAAGGCTATGAGAAGCTCCACAAAGTTGTTTCACCTCCATTTGACACTAGGAATTGTAGGATGCCTATAGCAATCATTTACTTCACTATGCTGTGTGTGAAAAAAGTGAGCTTTAGGTCAGCCTATCTGCTATTTACTGAGATACCAGGGCCAGATTTGCATGTCAGGTTCCTATAGGCGCATAATTTTAAGGTGCCCCTTGCTCTTCACCTCAATAAAGAAAAGGTAGATAAAATTAGTTTAAATAATTTACTAACTGGACATTGTGGGCATAAAAACATCTAAAAACATATTTATCTCAATGTTTTCTCCCAATAGCAAACAGCAATTAGAAAAAAATAGCACAATATCTCAAAACCATAGTATATGAGCAGGGAAAAAGTGGCTTGAGTTAGTGTCTTCACTCTCTCTCACCAATTATCTTATTGGAATAACCCTATCAGCATTCCATCATGTTTGTTTGCTGCTTCCTCATACACATGCTTATTACCCCAGAGCTTGCTTGAGTTTTTCTATATTGTATATTTTATGTATTTTAGTTCAATCCCTTCAGGACATTAGGATGTGTCATAACGTCCTAACAATACTGGGTTTTAAAACTGCGAGGACATACTGAGACAACTTAACATGTAGGGTTAAATTCTAAATTGCTGCTCACACCAGGGAGACCCAGGTATCAATGTATACCTGGGCCTCCCCTCTGTCAACTGTGGCCATTTTGTTGCCCACAGACTGAATATATGCTGTATGTAGCGCACAAAGTGAGTGTTGCATGCAGCCCTTTAAATGTGGCTTTAAGTCTCCATTGGCTACAATGCAGTATGAATCCCCTCTTCTCCTTTGGGGTAATTTAAGTGGCTGCAGACTGAAATAAGAGCTGTATGCAGCACTAAAAGTGAGCGCTGCTTACAGCCATTTAAATGGTCATATTAACATATAACGGAACTTTAAGAGGTAAACACCATGCAAATTCTAGTTTTTATTTGGTTCATAACCTGGACCATTGCCTCTATCCTTAAGTGGTTAATTATCATCCATATTAAACTATATTGTTCTGGTTATTTTGATTGCCTCCTCTATTTTATGATTTCAGATGAGTATTGCTTTTCACTTATCCCCTCAGAGTTTTCTTTAATATTTTTGTAATGTATATCTTATATTTTAGATTTAAATATTATCCATAATTAACTATTTTTTTTCTAGTTATTTTTAACGTTTCCTCAATTTTATTATTTCACTTAGACAGAAGAGACCATTTTGGGTGGGGCACGTTTGGAAATGGCAGTTGTGTTGGCAGCCATATTGTTTTAACACTATTCTCTTGTTTAAATACATGCTTTTCACAAGCTATATGTTTTGTTGCTGGTCAGAAAATGGTCTCTTAAGTGGTTTTCATTGGGATTGGCAAACTGCTTTCTGTGCTCAGGTGTATACATTTCACAGTATTTTGAGTGTACAAATAATCATTATCGATGTCTCCCATTTAAAGAAGAGACATTCCTCTTGATTTCACCCTAAAATAAGCATAACAAAAATAAAATTAGCATTAAAAAAAAAACTCAGCATATATTGATTAATACGGAAATACAATGTTTATATCTATTGATAATAATAAACCTATTCAGTTTTTTAAAAATACATTTACCATTGCTAACTTTCTATACTACAAACTTATAAGAAAGTGAACTCTAAAGGTCATGGTAGTCATTGAATCAGGTGAATGTACAAATTAGTCAGAAGAAATCTTCACTCTCTGCGGTGCTACAAAATGAAAACCGAGTGGCCAGGACAATTGATTTTATTGCAGTTATGCCTCTCAGGGGAATCATTTGAAGAAACAGAAGCTTTGAAGTGCACAATATCCTTTGTGCAATTGAAAAACTATAGAATAAAGTAAATGTCACATTCTGCTTGCTAAGTACTAGTACTTTTTATTAAGGGTTACGTATGAATACTTTGGATGATCATACTTTTTTTTTTCCATATGCAGATAGGAAGCTATTGGCATTTTGATGCAGAATATACCAGATATGGTGGGAGAATGGGGAGCGATAGACATAATTAAAGGTTACAGTTGTTATTATTATTATTATTATCCCTATCACTTATTTTGGGCACCCCCAAAGCTCTGCTAGGTAAGGCAGAGCAGTCACCTGCTTACCTTAATGGCAGGTGCCTGCACTACCATCAAATTCTGGTGACCGGAGGAGCCAGGAGAAGGAGAAGACATGCGTTAAGGGAGGCTCTTCTTGCAGTTTCTCACTCCTCCCTCGCACACCATCTGTATTGCCAGGAGCTGAAATATGATGTCAATCTGGACCCGGCATACTAAACAGCATGCTGGAGGAGTGAGTAGCTGCCCCACACTGGACCCCGGAGAGGTAGAGAGGCTGTATTTGCCTCAAAAAATAAAATTGTGTGAGTGTGTGACTGTCAGTGAGTGTGTGTGTCTCTGTGTGTGTGTGTGTGTTTGTCTGTCAGTGGGTGAGTGTATGTATGTCAGTGAGTGTCTGTCTGTGTGTATGTCTGTCAGTGAACGTGTTAGTGTTTGACTGCCAGCTAGTGTGTGAGTATATGTATGTCACTGAGTGTGTGTGTGCGTGTGTGTGTCTGTCAGTAAGTGAGTGTATGTCTGTCAGTGAGTGAGTGTATGCCTGTCAGTAAATGAGTGTATGTCTGTCAGTAAGTTTCTGTGTGTATGTGTGTCTGTCTGTCAGTGAGTTTCTGTGTGTGTGTGTCAGTGAGTGAGTGTATGTCTGTCAGTGAGTGAGTGTAAGTCTGTCTGTGAGTTTCTGTGTGTGTGTGTGTGTGTCTGCCAGTGAGTGAGTGTGTGTGTCTGCCAGTGAGTGTCTGTCAGTGAGTAAGTGACATGAGGGGGTGTCAAAATGGATCTTTGCCTAGGGCGGTAGAAATCCTTACATCGGCCCTGTGAAAACCACTAAATGTGTTTATAGATTTAGATGTGGGGCATTGTAATCCTGGAATATAAGGGGGCATTGTGTATAACATGAATAGCTGCTTGCTGAAATGACTTCATAACCCTGTAGACATCATATGACCTGGCAGACCATCAGACCTAATGGCTCCCATGAGATTCTTTGCAATGTTTCATGGTCGAAAACAGACATTGTGGATATGAAGTATTCATTCTCCAAATGCATGCAGTATGAGTAGAATGAAAATAGAATGGAAGGTGGCACTTTAGACATATTATTTGATATTGCTGTTTGCCCATGAGTGGCATATGCTGTCGTTTTTGAGACTGTTCCTGGACCCTTTCACATAACATAGTTCTGTAATGAATGTAACTACAGTTTTTGGCACTCATGGTTTGGAAGCTATAATTCTGTTTGCTGTCTTCAGATTGCTTTGATTGCTCATTTATCAAATTGCTTGTTTTTGGATCTGTTAATTAATTGGCAATCAGCCTGAAATGGCTCTCAATGTACTTATAATTGTTGTGTTATTTAGAAACTAGCGTCCGTTTTCACAAGATAGTTTTATTATTTTGTCTATCCCTTGTAGATGTCTGTCCACGAAAGGCAGAATCTTCTAGGTGTACGTTTCAAATACTTCAATTTTAGTGAATTGCTAATTTTTAGGCCAAAGAGGCCCAAACACAAATTGTTACAGTTGGGGTATGTTAGCCTTAATTTTGAAATTCCGTTTTCAGTAAAAATTAGTACTTAATAAATAAACCTCTGTTTTCTTTCTCTTTCTTTTTTCTTTTTTTATATTTTACTTTTCTGAAATTTTTCCTCTTAGGTTTGTAGCATTTCTCTTCTGACATATCCATAGCAAGAACAGAGTAACAATATCAGCAATTTTTCAAAGAATCAAAATGATCCCTTTATAAATTTACCATATAAGCATTTCTGTCATATATTCTTGCATTAGTAGTGACTAGCTCAGAGCCTCCAAACATTAACACAGCCTAATTAACACCATTTGTATTTTACATAATTCATATTCATGTTGTCAAAAAAAAAAAAAAAGAAGAAGCAGAGGAATTTATGAAACAGAGCTTCAGCTGTGTTGTGGTAATTTTTAAATCAATGTTTCATTGTCTGGCAGAAGGTGCATCATGCTATGTAATTAGTCTTTGTCTTTATGCAAATCTGATTTGCTCTTGGAGCTTGGTATGATCTGCGATAAAATATATTTTAGAAATATACAGCCAAATTAACCTCAGAAAAAATATTTTTTTAAGATAAGCATGAGCCAAGATTAAACTAAAATCATTTTTTTTTACAATGGAAATAATTGATTTCTTTAATTGGTTATCCTCTAGAATTGATAGATAAGTGAATATCCGAAGGAAAATCTTTTAACACTTTGAATGCCAGAAGTTCTGGCAATGAATTGTATTTGATAGTGTTCTATAATATATACACTATGATTCAACAATTGTAATGTTATCTTAGTGACCCATTCTCCAGTAATAACATCTCATAAACAAGATGCCCATCACCTTTATCAAAAGGTTTTCGGTTTTCGGTTTAGGGGGAAGGGAGTGCTGCTACTGTAAATCATTCATATTGGGCAGTAGCGTGAGACCTAATGTGAATGATGCACCTGTTTAAATCATCAGGGACATACTGAAATAACACAGTGATTTGGGGTCTTGACCCAGACATTGAAGATCACTGCAGAATCATATCACTAGTTCTAGAGTTGTGATACCTAGCTATATCTTGCATATGAACATATTATAATGTATTGTGCTACTAATAAATTTTTTTAAATCATCTAATATATTGTGATATAAAGCTGCTATTAGATTTCATTTTTTAGTGGGAGATATGATCATTAGCAAGCAATGCCTAGTACGCTCTGGGTTACCCTTACAGTGATTTTTTTGTTTGTTTGTTTTTTTGCTTTTTATTTTGTTTTACTATATGTTCTATAATATTATAAAACTATAGATATAGGGGCACACAATTGTGAATAGGACTGTAAATTGACACATATCATTTGAAATATGGTTGATATCAGCTTATTGTGGAGTTCTATTCTGTTGAGTTTATCTGCAACTGAAACATGACTACATATCCCATAAACATCTGCTGGACAGGAGTTTATAGGATAAGAAACCTCCCATACACCAGGCTACTGATTGTTGGAACCACTTCTAGATCTTTGAACCACATCTGGATATTTACTTAGAATGTGTTCTCTAAATCAAGTGATCTAAGGTTTCCTACAAAATTCACCAAAACAGAACCCGGGGCAATCAGAAGCGAAATATAAGAGGTATTGACGACTTTGACTTCCATATAATTTATGAGTTCAATTAAAAAGCATTTACAGCTGCTACTGGCTCTTAAATCTGAACAACTGTGGAATAATTTTGTGAGCATACCCTATTAAAACCAAAGAGTATTTGCTTATATATATATATATATATATATATATATAAAGCACACAAAAATACTGATGTACATCCTGTGGATGGATCTAGCAACGTTAGATTATTGTGTAATCATTTAATAATTATATACAGTGAATATATAATGCGCAGAGTTATGCCACTGAATCAACCCTATCGAAAATCTTTAATGAAGAAATAAGATTATTAATTATTTTGATTAGTGCACCCACTTCAAAGTTAATATCTTCCATAAACCTATCTTTATTGTAAATCTTTCTTCATGTGCAATATCATAAGATTTTAATTATAGTGAACTCATAGTTGATGTAATAAAATTACCCCAGATTAATTAAATGTTAACTTTTCTTTACCATTTACGTGACATGCTATAATTTTTTTTTTGTCTTCTATTTACTCTACCATAGTGCAACGTAGCAGAATTATTTTATAAATGTCTGGATGTTTGGATAACAAAATTGATGTCTCTCTGTATGTAACTGGAATCTGGGTTCCACAATGTTAGTGAAATTGCCTACATTATAGCAAGGAGAACTGGAGCAAATGTGAAGTCCTTGGGGAAAAATAATGCTAACGCTCTGTGTTGTCTCATTATACTGCTTAGATACACGGATGCACGCCACATATCTCACTGGTAAAACAGACAATGGAAGCACAAATTGGATACAAATACCTATTAACATGGAATGTCAGGGGAAATTTAAGTGTCATATCATTTGCAGCATCCAATATCATATCTCTGTCCAAAAGTGATAAGCAACCATGTAAACTAGTTAACGTTTATGAAATATTTTTCTTAGAGAAAATTCTAAACCTTTAATTTAATTTGGTTAAATTGTACTATTTTCTGTGTTTATATTGAGCTGGTGGTATTATATTGATTAGTTTTCATGTGATTATAGATAATGTTGAGTATGAGTATGTGGAATGGACCTCCAGCATGTTCACATTACGGTTATGGTATGGCAGGGATTTATTTTTTGTATTATTTGGCATTAGAGCATATTTGGCACTATTAGTCCATGAGAGATATGGCATCCCTCCAGCAGTCTGTTAAAATAGTTGGACCCATATGTTAGGGAAATGGAATGGATCAGTATATATTATGTCACCACTTGATAACTATACTCTTTTTCCAATGCAGATAGGGTATGGGAACAAAAAAGATCCTTCGCCTCATTCCTGGTTATTGCGAGTCTGTAGAATCTTCACTATTATAGATACTTTTAAAGACAGCGTTTAAGGTACCCCATTTTATTTAGTGATTAGGGGATGGTATTCTCTCATGAAGAATTAGGGATCCTAATTCCTGATTGTTTATTTTCTCCTTTCTTATCAATATAATTTAATTGGGTTGACCAGCAGTTCCCAAACTGTGTGCCACAGCGCCTGACGCTGATGGGCACACAGGGGAGCCACAAGATATTTTCCCGGTGATATGATCATATGATCATAGCATCGGGATCTGTGCCTCCCTCTCCACTGCTGGCAATGCAGGACCAGAGGGGAGATCAGAGATCTCTCTCTCTCCGGCCTGCTAGCAGTATAACGCTGGCAGGAGGCAGGGGAGGCAGGGAGCGAGGACCCGGGGAGCTCTAACCTGCAGCTCCACCGGGTTCTCCTCTCACGAGCTCGGAGCGTTGCCGCGGTTACCATGTAATTGCTCCGAATCTCATGAGAGTGAACTCTAGCAGTTCCTGAGGTGCTAGAGTTCAATCTCACCACTGGGACCACCAGGGTTCTCCACTGGACCACCAGGGATTGCAGGAAATGTCCCCCCTTCCAGGCAAAGGTAAGTAGGGAGGGGAGATATGAAAAGTATTGTTTTTAATTTATAAAAAAAAAAATTGTATATATTAATGAATTTGCTCTCCCACCACCACAGACCTCACACCACACAATAACTCCCACCATACACATACACTGCCCCCACACACACACACTGTCCACCATACACAAATATATTACCCCCATACACACACACTGCCCCCATACACACACACACTGTACCCCTCACACACATTGTACCCCTCACACACTATACCCCTCACACAACCTGCCCCCACACACACACTGCCCCCCCACAGACACTGTACCTCTCACGCACAAGCTGCCCCACATACACAGACACTGCACCTCGCACACACACGCACACTGCATCCCTCACACACATACACACTGCATCCCTCATACACATACACACTGCATCCCTCATACACATACACACTGCATCCCTCACACACACACATATTGCACCCCTCACACACACACTACTGACCCTATCCCCTTCTACAGCCCCTATCTCGGCAGATCCCAGGTAAGTTGTCAAACTGTTCTTAAACAGTTTTACTACTTACTCTGGGAGGGCACTATGGCACTACTGGTATGTCCAACTTTGGTTTGTTTTTGTTTTTTTAACATTTTATTTCCATTATCCTTATGAGCACTGGCAGGGCTTTATTTAGCACTAAAATACATTGAGCTACCAAATATCATACAGAAAAAACACTCAAGATCCCTCACAACTGACACATGTGAATTATGGGTAATAAGAATTAATAATAATTAAAAAAAATATATATATATTTATATAAAGGCAGCAACCAAAATATGGCTAAATATTAAAATATCATAAATAAAAATATATGGGTGTGCCAAAACTTTTTTTTTTTTTTTTTACTATATAGACTTTAGTAGCAAATCATTATGATAAAATGCACATATTTATATTCTGTATATAATAAAAACTGAACAGTAAAACACACATTAACAGGTACATTAACACCGACAGTAAAATACCCAGACCCACCTTATATCACACAGAAATATGTCTAAACCCACCCAAAGTGCATTGCTGCAATCTATATCCCTCAACTTTACTCCTGTGACTATAAAGGCAAATGTATTTTAGTGGTATGTTTTGCATTTTAATTCTATTTATTCTATCTCTATATAAGTTAAAGCAATATTTTCATTTAGAACATATAGAAAGTTATACATTATATTCTGTTACATGGTGGAATAAAGAGGGGTAAATATTTTCGGGGATTTCCAATTGGAGGTTATGTTATAAATTTTATTACACGTCTTTAAAGTTTTTTTATCATTGTTACATGGAAACTCTACGGTCTAAGACTAGACAAGAGCTTATAGGAGGTCATAATCAAGGTAACCATGCTTTTCTGGTACCAATGTATTGAGGTGTTTATGAACCATGTAAAAGAGGAATAATTCACACTTGGGATCATGTGAACCATTCCTCTTTAGTTCTTCACATTGATGCATTGTGTATTTAAATAAAAATATTTTACGGCCAATGGCTCTCTCAGCCGATTATTCAATTTCTAGAGAAGACTTGGCATCTGGTTATTGGACACTCCTGCATTACATAAAATAAACAGAGAAAATAAAACAGCTTGTTGTATGTTTAAAAGTAAACTGGTCCTATCTTTCCCATCTATATACTGCATTGACGGCTAACTGGAACTTTGAGGTCCTTTTACTGCACATATCAGCAAAATCTCAACAGCCAGGCATCTGAACAGAGACTTGGTGGGTGCCTCAATGAATTTTAATTAGATGAAACAAATAACTTTTCTTTCCTTATTTAAAGACTTATCAGGATCAGAGAACAAGTAGCTCCGAGAAAATGATGCCAATACATTTCTTGACATAATGGAACTTCATCAGAGAGAAGCTCCTGCATCTTTGAGATTTTAGAGAGGTATTTAGGATGGCAATTTAGCCTACCATAGTTCATTTTAATGGGTGGAGGGAAATAGCATTAACTATCCACTAAACCATTAACTATTTACCTGGACAATTAGTACCTGCTGAACATGGGGGATTATGTTGAAAATGTTACCTGTCGAAAACACAAAATCATATACAGAGCTAACCCAAGAGACATTGCCATTTTGTCTCCCACTGCGAATCTCCTCAGTTACTTCCATCTGCATCTTAGCACATCTCCTTACAGCCATTCACCCAGTATATTTCCACCCAGCAAAAAGTATACATACCACATTATATATTCATACAATCACTCTCCATTATGCATTCATACAATCACATTCCCTAGAACATCTTCCTGGAGCTATTCCCCCCTGCACATCTCCCCACAGTTATTTATGCTGGCACCTCAGTACATCTCCTTACAGCCCTTTCACCCACATAGTTTGCTTTAAAAATGTAATAAAATACAATTCAAAGACAATCATGCTGCATGAAACTGAAATGGTCTTGGAGCCACACATAACTATGAATGCAAAGATCTCGGACAGTTGATAAAATGTCTGTCAGAGAAAAAGGTTAAAATGTTTCTAGCCAACCAATTGTAGTACAACTAAAATATCAGTGTTGAAACAGTGCTTTGAAAACTCACATTATTAGCTGGTATAGTGAATCGCCTGGGGAGAAGTAAAAGGCCACACAATTACATGGCCACAAAGCCTGGGATGCCAATTTCTAGTGCTAATTAAATGTGCCCTGATTGTGTATTCCATTATGCAAACAAAAATGCAATTCCAATTGGGTTTAGTTGGCTATTTAAGTCCTGTTATATCCCCAGATACCACTTCATTCCATGGAAACATTAACCCTTTAATTACAATGGTACACATCGGTTTTCATTAGCATGTTTGTGAGCAAACAGCTGTGGAATGCATAACTTGTCGATCTGGAACTTAAAGGAACACTTTAGCATTATCAATTCAAATGTATATGCCTAACACCATAGTGGCCTTCTAACTAATCAGGTGATGACTACCACTTTCTACAAAATAGAACCATTTTACTTACCTTTATCCCTCGCAGTACCTGACTCCACATTGCTGTGCCACCACCAAGGCTGGGATCTTCAAGGCTGAGAAAGGCATAAGAAAGCATTGGGAGGCTAGGGTGCATGTGCTGCAAAATGCTGCATTGGTCCAATCAGATGGCTCCTATGAGACCATCTGATTGAAATATTCAGTATTGTCTGACTTCTACCTTCTTTCCATTAGTATCATAAGGAAATCATGTGTCAAGCAAGAAACTGTGCTGTATCTGTGCTGTATCTGTAAATTTTCAGGGGACAGCTCCTTTAGTACATGTAGGTGCCTGACCTGAAATGCATGATATAATTTTACTTGCTCATGTGCCCCCAAAAATACTTACATGGTTTGCTGAGGATACAATACAACGGGATTTTAAATTGTTCTAAGATACTATTGAAGAATCATATCCAGTTTGCAAGTTAGCTGGAGACCTTGATGTAGGTCATCCCCTCATTGTTATGTTGATGACAAAGTCTGGCTGTCTACACAGAATTAATGTTTGACGTGTCTTCTGAAGTAATTGAACAATAAGCATGGCTAGCTACACAACTGATATAATTGTTAATCATGTAGCTTTTCATTCTCCTCCACCAAAGATTTTTCACCCCATTAACTTATTTTACTCATGAGCTAATAATTGAGTTCAGGAGGACTTGTGAGATGAATGCAGCTGAGTTCAGGTCTAATGAGTGAATGATTGTACAAGATTTGCAAAAAGACACACAAAGGAAACAAGTGGAAATGCAGTCCCTATTTAAAACTCTAATCTCTCCAAAACCATAACAGGTTCTGATGGTGAATTTACTCTGGTGGTGAAGTGTCCCCATTTTTTTCTGTATGGAATGTAAACCAGAAATGTAAACCAGACAACTTGGTGATTGCAGCAATTACAACTATAATTTTGCAAATACACAGTTCTTTAAAGCTATATGCAAAAAATACATTTTTAATGTTAGGTAATGTAACCAAATTTGTTCTTTAAAATACATCTCTTGTAAATGTTGAAAAATATCTAACCACCTGTAGCCTGCAAAAGCTTTTTCTAGAAAGAGGATACTGGATGTCTGATGAGCAAAGTACATTAAAGAAACTTGCAGAGCTTAACACAGATAGCTTCAATACATCAGGAAAAAATGCTTAAAAGTTGCATTCACCAAACAGTGCAGTGTTCATGTGTTAAATTGCATTTACCATTCCAGTAAGAACCACTTGGTAGATAAAAAGGGATCCTCTAAAAACCTCAATACAAATTCATACAGCAAAATATCTTCAAGGGGTAATACAAAGGCACAAAGATAGTGTAATACTGTATACACATATAAGAATATTATATTAATTGTTCAAGGTTAAACTCACAAGAGTAGTAGATAAATAAAGCTCATCAAAATGTAGATGGTAAAGACCTTCCCATGTAATCCTTCAGATATTCAGAGATGCATGTAAAGATAAAAATTGGAAACCATAGTGCAGCACTTCAAATATAAAATACACTGCTTTATTGTATACACTTACAGGATATATGTAGATAAAAAGCCCATCAATTGACCTCTGGGGGCTTGATGCAATCTTCTTTCAATTATTCACCACAGATAAATGGAGATGAAAGGATCCAAAATAAAAATAAATAGCAAATAACAATGTAAAATGAAAACAAATATATAAAAATATAAGTGCAACACCTATGGAACCAGTCCTACGCGTTTCATCTCAATACAGAGACACCTACATGGGAAGTACATTTTTAATAAACATTGTATATGCAGCCATTCTGAGTATGGAATAAGCCATGCTAACCTTAGGTATTGTACATGTGTACATGAATGAGGCATAGATGTGTCCAAATATACAAATCAAACAGTCTTTTAATCTATATCACTCCAAAGCATTTTTTTACCATTACCTCACCAGCTATTTTTACTTAAAAATATTAGAGATGGAGTTTTGTATCTTCATTCCTAAGTACTTTATATAATCCACTCTCCAGTCATATTCATAAGCAGCTTTCGAGGACCTAAGTCAACGAGACTGCTATGGGCAAAACTTGCATTTTGGTTACATTTAATTTATAACAGGAGAGTCCTCCAAACATAGACAATGTGGCTTGTATGACTGGTAAAGACTAATGTGGTTTTGTGTTGGACATTAGAATGTCATTCAAAAATAGGAAGGTACTGGATATCCCCTTACGGGATGCCCAAAATCTTCTGGTGTTGTTGCAGAGCTATGGCTAGGTGCACTAAGGCTAAGATGAACAGTATGGGGAAAGGGAGCAACCCTGCTTAGTTCCATTATATTGGAAATGGGGAAGGCGTGAAGCAAAATTAATAGATCTGGTCTGTTGGCTTGGAATACAGTCTCATAATGGCCCTTAATCGCTTCTGGGGTGAAAACATAAGCCTCTAAAGTCATCATCCTCTACTGTCACTTCAAATGTCCAAATGCTTTTTCCGCATTTAAAGCCATTAGTAAACTAGGGGTGTGTGAGACCAGTATAATGTGGAGTGAGTTAAGCAGTTTCTGGGTATTAACGGAGCCCTGCCTAGTTTTAACAAACCCTGTTTGATCAGAGTGAATTGTAGAGGGAACAATACCTGCCAGTCTATTGGTAAATTGCTTGGCATATAAATTAGTGTCACAATTTATCAGGGATATGGTCTATAGTTGGAGCAATGATGTTCATCTTTACTTGACTTAGGCAAGGTAATTACATGCACTTCTAACAACATTGCAGAAAGCTGTACTCCATCCCCATTGTGAACACTCTCACTAAATATGGACTTGATTATCAGCAATTTGTTCTAGTAGGTCCCTAGTAGACCCAGAGCTTTCCTCTGCGGTTTACATATTTGTTATAGTGTCAAGCACCTCCTGAGCCATAATTGGCTGTGTAAGTATTTGCAAATTTTGTGTGGATACCTTTTAGGTAATAAGAGAGTTAAAACATTTGGCAGTTTCCCCAGGGGACTGCTGGATAGTGTTGCTGTCATCTTTGAGATTATAAAGTGAAGCATTGAATTTGGCAAATGACGATCCGATATAAGTGGGGTTATAAATTCTCTGCCCATGCTGGTCCGGTAGGTAGGATATGTTTAAGGCGTCTTGTTTCATTTTCAACTGTCTAGGAAGGAATGCTCCCACCTTTTTGCTGTTGGTGTAATATCTACATCTAAAATGTCTAAGAATATATCCTGTCTTTGGGTATTTAATTGATTCTGGAATTTGTGTATTGCTACCAGAAAGGCAGGGGATCCAGAAGTCTGGTAACACCTGGAAGTTAAGGTGCAAAAGCTGATCTTCGAGGAGTTCTGCTCCTTAAGTGAGATTTTTGAGATAGGAGGCATGTTTAAGGAATATCCATCTGATAACAACCTTATGTGCTAACCATGTGGTGTTGATGTGTGAATATGACCTATTGTTAGACTAGTAATAATTCCTCAACTCATAGCGTACATCTTCTAGAACCTTGGAATTAGCTAATAAACTCTTGTTTAGTCTGCATGTGCCAGTTGCTCGGGAAGAGAAACTCTCACTTGATTTACTCTCACTCTATTTTAAGAGAATGGTGACATGATCTGTCCATGTGCTATGTTCTATAGAGGAGGTGCTGACCTTCTCTAGCACCCTAGGAGGTCCAAAAAAACTGTCAATTCTGTCACATGAGTTGTGCACCTGAGAATGGAAAGTTAATTCTCTTTCTACCAGATGTGTCCTCGATACATCATATAATCTGTAAGATAAGAACAGTTCCCCAATCTTTTTACAGATTCCCTTGTGGCAACATATGACCCCTCTCCCCCTCCCCCCGTGTTGTTGTGGGTCTAGGATAAAATTGCAGTCTCATTCCATAACCAGATCTCTGTAAATATGTTCTGTGTTTTCACTCATAAGATTACAAAAAAACATAATAGAGTCATAGACATTAACAATAATGAATGGTCTATTATTGAGGGTGCACTAGGGAATTTGGTATCTCCCATTTCCATCAGCAATTTTGTTATATAGAGCAAAAGTGACTGATGAACCAGTCATGGTTGTCACCCCTCTTTTTTTGGTTTTATGGGGTGAGTGATAACCCCACAAAAAATGGATTCCTGAAAGAGCAGGACATCAACTCTGGCTGAATTTACCTCCGTCAAGGTAATTCACATTTATGGTCTTTACAGTTTAAGCCTTTACTGTTGCAAAATATAATAAATAAATTCACTGCGTGTCGTGAATTAGTGTTTCGTAAAACCAATCCCTTGCTCCCTGCAAGTGCTCCATTTATACATATGCAAATTGAAAAGAGCAGTATGCTAAGACCTTGGCCTTCTATGATATATATAATTAGCTAACTCGGTATGCAGTGTAATCTCAATCTAGATGACCACCTACAGGCCCCCTATTGCAAGAGTATTATGTATTGTTAAGGTTTCCTACAAGAAAAGTCTCAATTATTCATGTGCAGGCCTAACTCTTTTAGAGTAACTTTCTTGAAGATCAGTCTAATAGAATTGTGCACATTTTTAACTCGAAGAAAGTCACCTAGAGAAAAATATAGGCACATGTGCACATTAGTAATGGAATCTATCTTAATATTAAACATATGTTAGAAGACACATACACTTGTGCTAATGGCATCATTAATCTTTCGGTACTTTGATAGAATTACATAAGGACAAATGCAATTTGTGTAATAATAAAGAATATATTTAAAGTTCATTTAAACATTCATGCCTTTTTCACAGATATATATTATTCCAATGTAATTTAAAGAAAGTTTGTAATTTGATGAGTATTTATAAACAAGATGAAAATACAAAAATTAGACTATTTATCATGTTTTAATTTAAGAACTGTACCAATGAGTATCTCCCAGCCCCAGGCAATGCTATTTTATCCTTTAAATACTAACAATGATCAGCACAGGCATAACAAACTGGTAATTAAAATGCTATTCCAGAATAGAATGTTCCATTTACTCAGTTACAGCTTGGCCTATTTGAGTTCTGAGAGCTAAAGAAGCAGGGCATTCTGTGCTGGCTTATAGTGGACCCATAACTGCTCAGTTTTTCATAACAATGGAAGCTTTGTTAAAAATTGCCATTATAGTGTGCTGAAACTTCCAGACAAATCAAAAGATATAACTATAATCTCAAAAAAAAGTGTACATGGTGCTAACATATTTTTACATCCAAAATATTGAAATAAAAAACACTAGAAATCTAATAAGCAGCAATCTTACGAAGTGCAATATTTCAATAATTAGTGTTTGTGATAATCACAATGCAAAATATTCCCAGCATAACTATGTTTAAAATACAGTGCTTTTCAACATCTAATTAAAGTGCACTTTGACTAAATACATTGATGAGTGTTATTGATTTCACCAAACAAATGAACTAGCACACAGACACTCACAGTAAAAAAATGACAATAATGGATCCATTTATGGTACATTTATAGGAAAATAAAAAAAGAGAAGAGAAACAAATTATATAGTATAATGTTTTGTGTCAATATAAAAATAATTCTTAAAATAAACCTATTCACTCACAAACATAGGGCAGGTGAAGACTGCTCAGGCAATAAAGGCTTCAAACATTCATCTCTCATGCAATGCTCTAACTTAAAATCCCAAATGCCAAATGATCAGTAGGCGGCAATGAAGAGAAATGTATTTATTTGACACAAATAAATAATTTAAAACAGTGAACACTAAGCCCCTATTGCCTCTGCACAGTTCGTGCAATGTATATAATACCAAGGCTCCTGACTAGTGATGTCCCGAATGCTTCGCCGAACGGTTCGCGAACGGTTCGCCACGAACGGTTTGCCACGGACTCATCATTGAGTAAACTTTGACCCTGTACCTCACAGTCAGCAGACACATTCCAGGCAATCAGCAGCAGACCCTCCCACCTCCTGGACAGCATCCATTTTGAAGCTGCATTCTTAGTGAGCTGTCCAGGAGGTGGGAGGGTCTGGGAGGGAGGGTCTGCTGCTGATTGGCTGGAATGTGTCTGCTGACTGTGAGGTACAGGGTCAAAGTGAACCGTTCGGGACATCACTACTCCTGACTATAGCTGGCAGTAATGCTGATTCTTGAAACATTTCAAGATACTTTCTGGAGGTGGGGCAGTCACATCCCACGTGCGTTTCGCAAATTCACGACTTCCTCAGATCTTTGTGTCAAATAATTTATTGCTTTAGAGCTCTCTCATATATTTAGACACACCAACAATACAGAGCTAAAAAAGAGGGACATTAGTATAGAAAATAGGGACAGAGTTATTTGTGACAAAATAGGGACTGTCACTCCAACATAAGTACAGTTGGGAGGTATGGTTTAAAATATCAGGAAGTTTGCAGATATGAATTGTGCTAGTTCAGCACTGTGTGGATTTTTGAATAAGGCTTATGTGTTATCTAAGCTTGGACTGGCCCATGGGGATATTATCCAGTGGGCTGCATAATCTGGAGTTGATCAGGCTGCCATACTATGATAAGTATGCATGATGTCCATGGAAGTGTTTATAAGTGACAGCAGGGCGATATACTATTATAGCACACATCTGTTGTCATTGGTGGCAATGAGGCTATAGAAAACAGAGTTTGGGTCTCTTAAGTATGCACAGATTGACTGTGAATGCTCCATCATGTGATGCAGGTCATACTGATCTGATGGAGGTTACATCTCCAGCAACGTCCATCTGTCAAATCCATATATTAAAAGTTCTACGTAAGTAGGACCACACAGACATCTGGGACTTTCAAGATTAAACATAAGCCATTTGTTGCTACTTAGCTTCTAGGCCAGCCCTGCCCAACATATATCCCATGAAGCTGACATGTCACTTGAGGCAGTTTCTTGTGAAAAATGGCCCCACAAGTGACAGACCCACTTTAAGCACTTTTAAGGACCAGATGTCAGTGCACACTGGAATGTAGAACTTGAAGGTCAAATATATCATCTTTAACTTAAATTGGTATGCCAGTATAAATATAATCTTATATTGTGTGCTGTTTTAAAATTTTCTGTAATGATATCAGATGAATGATAATATAGATACATGTATACATATCAATATTACATTTATAGTTAATTCAGACTTTTTGTAAAGTAACGTGCCCCAAATTAATGATATCATGATAACATTTCCAAACAAGAATATGTAGTACTTTAGATGTAGTCAATAAATTCAGTGTTAATCCATCTACATGTTAAGATATTCACCTAATACTAATAATCTAAATATTTTACCACCAGTGATGAATTCCATGCTATATATATATGTATATATGTATGTATATATATATATATATATATATATATATATATGTATATATATATAATATTTCTCTGTATAGAAATACTTGAAATACACAGATAAAAACATAAACTTAGTAATCCTTAGGCACAGCAAAAATCTCTCATCTCCAAAAATGTTTTAGAAACACAGTAATTGTTGTGCGCGTCACATATTATTATCTAAGCCTCAGGCTTGTAACTTCAGCCTGATAAAAACTCAACATTACCACCCTCTGTTTTTGCATTTTGTTTTAAGCCTTAAGCTAAGAACTCCTGCATAGTAAATGCTTCAATACTCTCAGTCTGAGATGAATGTAGACTTATGTTTTACACAGTACACAATTTCTGGAACTCCAATGAACAATATTCCCTTTTTTTTTTCAAATAATTTTGATTGCACAAGATTTTTAAAACACGCTTTAAATTTTTTTTAATTACCTTTTTCTTTTCAAATAATTTTTATTTGCACACGTTTTTAAGACACATTTTAAAACAATTGTTAATATTTTGAGTGTTATTTTTCCTTTTTGATACACTGTTTTCACGTGTTCAATAAAGTCATCAAATAGATAGATAGATAGATAGATAGATAGACGAGGTCTGTCCAGAAAGTATCCAGCCATGTAATATGAAAAATTGATGCCTCAGTCCCCTTCTAAGTAGGCACCTTGGAACCTCACACAGTTTTTCCAGCATCTCTTCCACTGTTCAAAACACTCCTCAAAATCCTTTGTTGGAATCGCCATCAGCTGCCTCGTCATATTTACGACGGTCTAAAATCTCTTCCCTTTCAAAGGTGATTTAAGTTTTGGGAAGAGCCAGAAGTTGCATGTGCCAAATCTTTCAACAGGTTCTCGGCCATCTTTGAAGCATTTGTGCCACGCTTTTATTTGCACTGCACTCATTGCACCGTTCCTGCAAGCCTTCGGAATCATCCGAATAGTTTCCATAGAAGAACATTCAAGTTTAACGCAAAATGTGATGCAAGTTCATTGCTCTACTTGCTCAGCGATTTTGAATGCGATGGCCACACAGTGCTCACTCAACAGCGTCTATCGACCCCACTTACTATTACAGTAAAGTCGTCACTGTTCATGCATGCACATTCCCGTCCACTCTCCTTGGCTGCCAGGTTACTTCAGTGTAGCTCAAACCATTTTCTTTATATTAACAATGGCTGGACTTTTTCTGGACAGACCACGTGTATATATCTATATATACATATACACACACACAATAGGAAAAATAGACCATGACAAACATTATGTCTCATAACACAATCACTAAAAGGTAAGTGATTACAACTCCTAAATCAATAAGTGTTTAGTTTATCAGTTACTTCTCCTCCAATGGTAACCTTCATATTTGCTCCATCCTTCCTCCTGCCTCACCCCTACTTTATTGGAAAACTTCCTAAACCAGAACAAACCTCCTCCATGGTGCTGACACACTGGCTTATTTGCAAAACATTGTTGTCTGAACCAGTTGATGTGTTACTCTGTTCCTTTATTAATCTAGAAAAAAAAATTAAATGCATTCATTGCAGCTGATGTGAAGAAGAGAAAAAGGACCATCAGTAATAGGGCCATATATGTAATACTGTCAGCATAGCCCTGTATTCTGAGAACTGATTGTAAGGAGAGGGAATAAACTATTGAAAAAATATATAATAACAAGATAGAAACTTTATGTGCCACTTTATATTTCCATAAAAATATCCCGTAAACAACTATAAAATCACTATATGTGCAGACCATGATCACAGTTTATGATCTGACAATTGTTGAAAATTAATAATATTGCTGCAATCCCATGCATGCCTTTTCAATGTTTTTCTACAACACTTGGCATTTTCAGTTCAACACAAAAATGTGCCATACTTTACATTAAGCAATCAGATGGAAGCAATCAGAACTACTTTTGGTAATATTTATTGATACATTAACAGAGCAATGCTTCCCTTCAGCAGCCAAGGATTTGTTAATTCACTGACACTTTTCCACAAATTAACATAGACCGTAAAATGTATCAAAAAATCAAGCTTATACCTTAGAGGACATCTTTTCCATTTACCAGCATGTGTTGCTTTAATAAAAAGTTTTTGTAGGGCAGAGTTTTATAGCTCCACCCACAACCCACAAGATACATGTTCTGCTAGATTATTGGATTGGCTGTTTATAACCTTCAATCTATGGTGGAAATAGACCTGCAAATTGCTATTTTGATTGCTGCTATACTAGAACAATATACAGCTAGATATGGCATTTTGTATTGTATATAGTTTTGTAGTCATTAATTGATGTCATGAAAAATTTAGATTGCCGTGGGGCCAAAGGAAGGCCATACTTAGTATTAAAGAGGTGTATATCATAAAGGGACCAGTAAGTGTGTTAAAACAGTGTATTAAAGGTGCTTCTAGTATTTATACTTTCCCTGCTGGAGGCATTGATTGTTTGACTTCTGTGTGAATGCTTTCCAACTGTGTGCTTATTTAAGCAGGGAAATCACTGCTTTTTGTTTTTCAATACCGAACGTGTTTTGCCATGATTACTTGTATTTTTTTGTTTACCCTCTGTGCAGCACTGTGGAACATGATGGTGTTTTAAAAATAAAATGACTCTAATTAAAAGGTCTATTTAGTTCCAAATGTTCAATTAGTTAGCATTCCATTAATGTTAATGTTTTATTTAACAGTGATGACTAGGAGAAACATTACTACAATACCAGTTATATGCTTGAAGGTAATAGATTCTTTCATCAAAAAAAAATCAAAACATTGAACAATATTGGATCAACAGCTAGGATTCCTCCATGTCTCGTTATCTCTACTGACACACTAGAAAAGATGTTGGTCTTACAGACATGACATAAAGGGTTTCTCCAATCACCATGACCATCTCATTTTGTCTGTTGTCAGTGTGCTTCCAGCAAACCTTTAATAAGCTGTGCATTAGGCACATGTGGATATTATGGCACTAGAAAAAGTGCTACAAAATAAATAAAATGAATGGAACATTTTAGTTATAAAGAAAGATGAACACATTTTAACCTCTTTACTGCGCCTCAGAGTGGATATGATAGCATTATACAAATATATGCGGGGCCAATACAAACCATTGTCTGGTAATCTATTAACAAACAAGACTATACATAGGGCATGAGGTCACACATTTACACTGGAAGAAATGAGATGTAGTCTAAGGCAAAGGAAAGTACCATAAGTACAATAAGGATGTGGAATTCTCTGCCTGAAGAAGTGGTTTTATCAGAGTCTGCACAGATGTTTAAACTGCAGCTGGATACATACTTCAAAAAACATAATATTCAGGGATATAATTTTTTTATGGGACCAGAGACCACATATAATACCTTTAAATGCCACCATGAGATGCTGGTATAGTGCTATAGTGCTGGTATAGTGCTGATTTATACACCTTATTTTTGGGATTATTTCCATGTGTGGCCATTAGAGGAACACTACAGTCACTAGAACTACTACAGTTTAATGTAGTGGTTCTGGTGTCTAGAGCCTGTCAATGCATGCTCAGCCATATAAACACTACCGTTTCATGGAAAAGGCACCTATGTTCAGCATCTCTATGCTGATTCACTGATTTAATTAATCTCTACTAGGAGATGCTGATTGGCACAGCACAGTGTTTTGGCTCTGATTAAGGTTACCATGACCAATAAAATCTATGTTCTAATTTAATAGCAACAATGTCTCAATACTCTGAACATTTAACCCTCATCATGCCAGACCATGTGGAGACAGGCAGCTGAATGCACAGTGCTAGTTGCTGAAGGCAAACCTGCACAGGCACATGCACTTTTGACTGCAGAAACTAGTGTGCTAAATATTCCTAGAGTAGATCTCTTGAGCTGAATGCATGGTAAAAAAAATAAAACATTTGTTCTTTATTATGTTTTCTTTGGCAGTGTCACCTTTCAGACTCCCCAAGGGTTTGCTGATAGAACACTGCTTGATTCAGGATTCTCTGTAGCAATAGAAAGTGCATTGTACTGATTGCCAATTCTACATTCTGTACAAATCACCAGGGGAGTTCATGAAGTGCTGAGCAGTCGATGCCATCTACACAATGCTAGGTGTGGGTCCGGTGCAAGGATTTTGGGCTACACAGGCAGAGATGCATTTGTCCCCCTCTCAAAAATATGTGCATCTTCATCTGTGTCTCTTAACCAGACCTTTTAAATATCTTAATCCTGTTTGTGTTTCTTCTTTTCTCTTTTAAATATCTTACCTTTTTTTGTGTATCCCCCTTTTTATGTCTGATATCCATCTTTAGTGTATTTTACCCCCGATTTTTCCCCTTTCTGTGTCTTAAACCCCATTGTGTGTCTCATATTTCTCCAGCCCCTTTGTGTATCACTTACTTTACACCAGTTCCTTTGTGTGTCTTTCTCTTGCCTCCAACCCTCTTGTGTGTTGTTGACTTTTCCCAGCCCCTTTGTGTTTCTCTGTTTACCTCAGAGACCCTTTGTGTGTCTCTTCCTTCCCCCAGCCCATTTGTGTGTTTCTTACGTCTCTCTATTTCCTTTGTGTGTTTTACTTCTCCCCAGGCCCTCTGTGTGTCTATTTTTCCTGCCTAGCCCATTTGTGTTTCTCTTTCTCTCACCAAGGCCCTTTGTGTGTCTCTTTCTCCCCTTCCAGACCCATTAATTTATTTTTCTCCACTTTCGCCACTTTCTGTGTCTCTTACTTTCCCAAGTTCCCTAGTGTGTCTCTTTCTTCTTTCCAAACCCTTTGTGTGTCTTTCACTCCCTCAGTCCCTCTGTGCATCTATTTCCTCCCAGCCCTTTGTATGCTTCTTTCTCTCATTCCCCTCTGTGTTTCTCTTTCTTTCTTTCCCCTCTATGTGTCTTTTCCCCTCTGTCCCTTTGTGTGTCTCTTTATTCCCCCCAGCTCATTTGTGTGTCTCTTTTTGTTTGCCTCTCACAAGGCCCCTTTGTGTGTCTTTTTCTTCCCTATGCCTCTGTGTGTCTATTTCTCCCTTTCCCCCAGTCCCTTTATGTGTCTCATTTACCCCTTTCCCAGCCTCACTCTGCCCCCCGTGTGTCTATTTCCTCTTCTCCAGTCACTCTAAGTGTCTTTTTGTCCGTCTCCTGTCCCTCTTCTGTATCTCTTTATTCCCCCACCATCCTTTGTGGACTCAATCCCTCTCACCTGCTTGTTACGTATGGACTGTGATAGAGGATCTTCTGTATCCTTTACTTGATCTGACAGGAAGCTTTTCATTGCTGTCAGTGAGCACTTCCTGTCAGACCAGAGACTATATATACACATTACACGATGCAGGTTTCTACAGGAAAAAAAAAATATCTATATATATGTATATATATTTTCTTGTAGAAACCTGCATGGTTTAATGTATGTAAGTGCAGCTGGGGTTATTATGAAATGTTGTTCTGTACACCCCCACATATAGTCTTTGGTTTCTACAGAGTTAAAGCTCTTTGCTGTCTGAAGTATAATTTCATCTCTGGCACCTACTACATGTCTACTAATACGAGAATGGGGCCAGTGAAGAAATGGGGGACATAATCCCCTTAATGCCCTCACCCATAGACACTGTGTGGTGGACATTTAAATAAACAATGGGGGTGGATATGAGATAAAATAAATGGAGGGACATCCTTATGTCCCCTTGAATCTCCAACTATGGTCAGCTTGTGGGGGCTATTATAATATTCAGGAGGATCACAAGTAATGAATATTTCAGGAAACATTTGAGATACAATTGATCTATTTGATACTCGACAAGTTATTGTTAGTGATTGTGCTACAGATGATTATATTCTTGATGGCATTGTGAGTTAAACAGAATAAAAGGGTAATAAGCCACTAGGATTCACACATAGTGATTGTTGTTTTTCTGCCACATTTATAAGTTGGTGCTTCTGATATAATTCCTATAGAATACAAGCACTGACCCAGTACAATGGCAGTCCAATACAGTATCAGGTAATCGCGCACCTCCATTCTAAGCGAGAAACAATAATTTCTTTGTTTTAATAACTTTGATGGTGGTGCATGTGTTACATAGTAATTACAGGAAATCGAATATAGAGTCTCACTGTAGAAAACATAAGGTCTCTTCTTCATATAAGATCCTTTTACTCTTATTCTACTATTCTGGTATTGTACTGTGTACATAGGTACAGTTTGCATGTTCCACCATATATTGATAGCAATATAATAATTCTTATCTAGTTAGTTGATCCAGCAATACTGCATCTTGGACATGTGTTTGCATTTTGATTTAGGAAGATATCTAAGCTATGCACATGATGACTAGGATTCTATTATTTGTGGCAATAATGGAAAATGATAATGTAGATTTAGTCGCTGTTACTGAGACATGGTACAATGAGAAAAATGACTGGGACATACCAAAAGGGCACCCTTTACCTAGAAAAGACGGGAAAGGCAAGAAAGGGGAGTGGTGGCCCTGTATGTGATGGATAGAATAAAATCTAGCCTAATAAAAGTTAGTGAGGTGAACATAGAGTCCGTTTGGGTTACGTCAGAATTTGGTAATCACACAGTAACTCATGTAGGTGTGGTTTATGGGCCCCCAGTACAAAAAGAAGAGTTAGATAATCTACCAGTTGAGAAAATAGATAAAATGACAATAAAGGGGGACGTTATCATCATGGGTGACTTTAATCTTCCTGATGTGAATTGGAAAACCAGAATAGCTGCTTGTGCCAGGAGCACACATATTCTAAACTCTCTACTGGGATTGTCTCTATAACAAGTCATTGAGGAGCCAACTCATAAAGAGGCCATACAAGATTTAGTGTTAATAAATGGATATTTTATACCTGATAATACTGTAGGTGAGAGTTTAGGATCCAGTGATCATCAGTCAGTATGGTTTAATATAAGAACAGTGACTGAGTTACACCACACAAAAACAAAAGTTTTAGACTTGAGAAAAACAGACTTTTATAAAAATTAGAATATGTGTAAAGGAGTCATTATCATACTGGAGCAGTTTAAATGGAGTCCAAGATAAATGAGATTATTTAAAAGTTGCACTGCTGA
>OW240915.1:48018748-48145734 GCA_933207985.1 Pelobates cultripes | reverse complement strand
TGAGGTTGAACAGAGTCTCATGGAAAAATGGGACGTTTTGAAAATGTTTTGGTCCATACAAGAGTAAAATTCCTCTCTTTTAAACTTGAGTTTTGGTTGCATTGTGGTGAATTCTAATCTCAAAATGTGGTTAAAGTTAAAATCTGATATGAAAATAAGAATACAAATAATTAAACCCTCCCTATCAAAATTCTTTCTTATACTATTATAGAAGATCTAAAATTGGACCGATCCACCCATGTTGGTATTGAGAAAATTGCAGACGTAATGTCAGGGTCTAAGATCATGACTTTGAAATTATTAGAGACAAATTTTCCTTACCACTTATGGAACAGTTTAATTTAATAAGGACCAAAAATCTTTTAAAAAAATGTTCCAATATTTTGAGAAAATATTTAAATAAAATAATCTCAGGTACAGAATGGACATACACATGGAATTTAGTTTTAAAAAACATAAAATGTTTGAATTTAACAGAACTGCAATTTAAAATTATGAACAGACTTTAGTCTAACTAGTTTAACTAGTTCCTAGTAATTTGGCTGAGATATACCAAAACGCCTCTGATTTATGTTGGAGATGTAAAGCAGGCAGGGGCAATTTTATACACATCTGGTGCAACTGTGATTTAATCCAAACTTACTGGAAGAATTTACACTTGCAGATTTAATATATTGCAGAAGTAGATTTGCCCTTTAGCCCAGAAATATTTCTGATGCACTTTGAATTAATTAATGCTAGAGAATGTTTAAAACATTTTTTAATTCATATATTGGTGGCAGCAAAAATTCTTGTTTCTAGGTATTGAAAACAAGATATTTTGCCTAATTGGTTTTTAATAAAAGAACAAGTATTATTTCAGCTGAAAATGGAAAAAGGATTGACATATCAATGAGATAAAACTAAAGAGTATATTGAAAATTGGATAGAAAAAATTACTGATTACCATTAACATAATAAGGTAAATCCTTCTTGTGTGCTAATGACCCGCGATGCCCAACTATACTGATTGGGATTATGGTAACTTTTCTGCTTTTTCTGCATCTCTTTCATATCACCTTTTTCTTTGTTCAATTATCGCTAATATGAGATAAAAAGTATAACTAAGGTTGGACTGGTAGGAACTCATCGCTCAATGTTAATGTCTATGTTAATATATATGTCTTATTTGTTTATGATATGGCGATGCCATATGTATGTATGTATGTTGTATTATGGATTTAAGAAGAAAAATCAATAAATAAATACATAATAATAAAAAAGAATGGGTAAGGCAGTGGCTGAGTGACAGGCAACAGAGGGTTGTAGTCAATGGAGAATATTCAAAGCTTGGGCTTGTCACCAGTGGGTTACCTCAGGGATCTGTACTTGGACCCATTGTCTTTAATATTTTTATTAGTGATATTGCAGAAGGTCTTGATGGTAAGGTATGTCCTTTTGCTGATCATACTAAGATATGTAACAGGGTTGATGTTCCAGGAGGGATAAGACAAATGGCAAATGATTTAGCTAAACTAGAAAAAATGTCAGAGTTGTGGCAGCTGACATTTAATGTGGATATGTGCAAGATAATGCATCATGGATGTAAAAACCCAATGGCAGAGTACAGAATATTTGATAGAGTCCTATCTTCAATATCTGAGGAAAGGGATTTAGGGGTAATTACTTAAAGATGACTTAAAGGTAGGCAGAAAATGTAATAGAGCAGCAGGAAATGCTAGAAGAATGCTTGGTTGTATAGGGAGAGGTATTAGCAGTAGAAAGAGGGAAGTGCTCATGCCATTGTACGGAACACTGGAGAGACCAGAAGGATAATGATACTTTAGAGAGAGTTCAGAGAAGGGCTACTAAACTAGTTTATGGATTGCAGGATAAAACATACAAGGAAAGGTTAAAGGAACTTAACATGTATAACTTGGAGGAACGACGAGACAGGGGGGATATGATAGAAACATTTAAATACATGTAGGGAATCAACACAGTAAAGGAGGAGACTATATTCAAAATAAGAAAAACTACCACAACAAGAGGACATAGTCTTAAATTAGAGGGGCAAAGGTTTAAAAATAATGTCAGGAATTATTACTTTACTGAGAGGGTAGTGGATGCATGGAATAGCCTTCCAGCTGAAGTGGTAGAGGTTAACACAGTGAAGGAGTTTAAGCTTGCGTGGGATAGGCAAAAAGCATAAAAGATAAGGCCAGGGACTAATGAAGGTATTTAGAAATTTAGGCAGAGTAGATGGGCCGAATGGTTCTTATCTGCCGTCACATTCTATGTTTCTATGTTTCCATGGTTCTATGTTTCTATGACCTCCAGCACTTTATTATTTTATTATTCTGAAGACTGATTGTATATTGATACTCTGTCTTGGGAAAGAGCAGTACTATTCAGTTGGCTTGTCTTTAAAGTGAAACTGTCATATTATTTTGTATGCAATGAATATTGTCCCACCTGATCTACCCAATTGATCCTGCTTGAGAGAACTTTCCCAAGTAGGCAACACTTCTCTCATAAGACCATGAATCTATGTCTTCATTATCAGTACATTGGCATTAAAACAATGACTTATGTCACCTCATTCTTTTGTTCAGCTAGCAAAGTGTGCGGAATAATATAGTGATGTTTTGTAATTCCCATAAAAGAGAGCCGGAGAACCCCCTGTAAGAGGATGGCACTAAGTTCTTTACAAGGGGGCTATGCCATTCTGAAAACTAAATAGAACAAATCAATATAGCTTAATTATAAAATCTATACATTTTCTAGCAAATTTAGCTAGCACAATGTATAGATGAAATTGTAGGTATTGTGTCATTTAATATTAGCCAAGACACATTTCATGTAACAAGTGACCTATAAAGAAACTTTAAATTCAGAGATTTAAAATCATATGAAAGTCTAGAAGTCTAGAGTTGTTCGTGTAGCTTTATTCACATTTTGTAAAATGGAACACTTACTGATGACCTTATTAATATGCAATAACATTTAAACAGATACATTATGGAAAACATATAACCTTGTTACTGCAAGTATTGTAGTTGATATTATTTAATATTATAAACCATAGAACATTTAACCGTCCTCCAACAATCTCACTTATTCATTGTGCCAACAAATACTTTTGCAGTTTTACTAATGAGAAACAGTACAAATGCCGAATAGATAATGTAAAAAAATGACATTGTCATAGGACATGTCTATTATTATTTTGCAACAAAAACAAAGAATATGAGAACTCTGAGAACAGACAAAAGCTTTGAGAAACTCAGTAGCTTGCCTTTTGGTAAATTCCCGCTCAGGTCCCAAAATAGTTTTTGCTCATTTTTGCCATTACAGAAAGACATATCTGAATCATGTCAGACTAATCCCACCCATATTGGCAGTCCAGAACCAAAATGCCAGCACGAGAGAGAGAGTAACCCCAAATGATTGTTTCGACCTTCTGTCAGTGGTACCATCAGTGAGGTATAGCTGATATCCCTCTAGGCACATCTATTATTATTTTGACTCTTAAAGTCTACCCAAACCTGATAAATGTATATATGTGGGGCAGTTGTGATCAGGAGATATAGCAGAATACAAGTTTGGCGTCTTTGAAGTTATAAAACGGAAAAGATGTGTAAAGTTCACCATTAGATTTCAATATGGAAATGAAAAAATAAAATGAACTGCTATTTTTAGGAAGCATTTGTGATGAAACAGACTAGTAAAATGTCTTCAAAGACAATCATTTTTTTTTTAATTTTTCAATTGCTATTTTGTCCCAAAAGTGACACCAATAAATCAATGGTATAAAAATGGAAATTTGAAAACAGAAATTGGTATGTTTGTAACTTGACCCTCCAACTTGCCAATGGTCTGGGAAAGGGGTTATTAGTATACTTGGCAACAGGGCTGGTGCAAGGATTTTTGGTTAACTCCCCTTTATTCTCTTTTGTGTTTCTTATCCCCTTGTTTGAATGTCTTACCCTCTTCAGTGTCTCTTATTCGTCTTTTGGGTGTTAGACCCTGCCTTAAGTGTACCTTATCCCCCTTTTGCTATATGTGTGTCTTACACCCCTTTTATTGTATTCTATCCCTCCTTTTGTATGTCTGATACAATTTGTGTGTCTCTTATCCCCTCTCCCCCATGTGTCTCTTACTGTTCTCTTTCTGTCTGACGGTAAGATGAGAATCACTGCAGCTGAACACAATTGCACAGCTAAATCAGAGCGCTAAAGTCATGGTTGTGATATTTATCAATTCTTTATTTATTACCATAATAACATGTATTGGCATATAAAGTAGTACAGTGGCCGGTGTGTTAATTAATAATAATAATGATAATGATAATGATAATTAACCCCTTCAGGACCGAGGACGGTTCAGGACCATCCTTGGCATTTTTGCGTTGCCGACCGAAAGACGGTCCTGAACCGTCCTAACGGAAAACAGGCGGCAGGAGCGATCGGAGATCACTAACGCCGAAATCCCGTTGTTACTATCTGCCAGGCATTCCAGGCAGATAGTAACAGCCAATTGCGGCGTGTGAGCGATTACAAACACTCACTTTGACACTGATCTCTGCCTCTCTCCCCTCTGTAGCGTTTTGTGAGGCGAGAGAGACATAGAGCGTGATATATTGTTGCAGCAGGTGTTCCAGAGAGTTTTAAAAATGATCAGCAGTGAATAAAAATCCCCTTTTAACAGCTTCCCTGCCAGATCTGTTACAGACAGTGCATTTGTACTGTCTTTTTTTTTTTTGCCCTCTAGGGTTAACTTTATTTTAAAAATCTATGTCATAGACTGTCTTAGTCTGTCTTAGACTGTCTTAGACTGTCTTAGTCTGTTTTAGTCTGTCTTAGTCAGTCAGTTCC
Source organism: Pelobates cultripes (assembly GCA_933207985.1). Taxonomy (NCBI): domain Eukaryota; kingdom Metazoa; phylum Chordata; class Amphibia; order Anura; family Pelobatidae; genus Pelobates; species Pelobates cultripes. The sequence continues at coordinate 48,140,878 of OW240915.1, read as the reverse complement.
CTTCCCCCAAATCTCCATTAGATTCTTCTAACAGGAGTTAGTTTATGGATTACTGTTTTAGTCTGTTTTAGTCTGTTTAAGTAAAAAAAAAAATAATAATAAAATATATATATATATATATATATATATATTAAAAAAAAATTGTGTTTAGTATTTTGTTAGTTTAGTCTGATAGAGTGAAACATGCAGCGCATGTACAGCTTGGAGGAGGCATATGCCTTCTTGGCGTCAGACTCTGATGCCACTGACACTGCGTCCGATTTTGACCCAGGCCAGTTTAGCGACACGTCTAGTGACATGTCATCTGTGTGTGAGCCAGCTGCTAAAAGAAGCTGTGCTTCCCCTGCTATGCCGAATGTGGAGGAGGACTGGGTACCTTCACAGTCAGCTGAGCCCAACATCCTCCCTTTTAGTGCCAACACAGGCATTAATGTGAATGTGGTTGACTTCTCCCCTATACCATATATGGAGTTATTTTTAGGGGATACCATCTGGGAGGAGATTGTTTCCCAGACTAATTTATATGCTAGCCAATTTACTGAGACCAATCCAGGTAGCTATACAGTCAGGGAACATGCTTGGCATCCCACAGATAGTCCCTGAACTTAAAAAATTCTGGGCTCTTACAATGCTCATGGGGATAATAAAGAAGCCATCAATCCGCTCTTACTGGAGCACCAACCCAATTTGTTCGATTCCTATAGACTCCCAAACAATGCCTAAACAAAGATATGAGCTGCTGCTGAGATACTTACATTTCAACGACAATACCCTCTGTCACCCCAGTGATCATCCCCAATACGATAAGCTTCATAAAACTCGCCCACTGGTAGACCATCTTCAGAACAGATTTTCTGAAGTTTATACTCCCCCCAAAAATTGATCTATTGATGAATCCCTTATGAAATATAAAGGAAGATAGGGTTCAAACAGTATATCCCCTCAAAGCAGTCTAGGTATGGCATTAAAGTGTACAAATTGTGCGAGAGCGAAAGTGGCTACACATTTGCCTTTTGTGTATATGACGGGAAAGATGCTCAAATGAACCCTCCTGGCTGTCCTGACTCTCTGGGGACAAGTGGGAAACTTGCTTGGGACCTACTGACCCCCTTGTTCAATAAGGGTTACCACCTTTATGTGGACAATTTTTTAATTCTTTATCGTTTGCAGACACTGGCCTGTGGCACTGTAAGAAGAAATGCCAAGGACTTCCCCAGACCTCTCATAGAGGCCAAATTAAAAAAAGGTGAGTGCAAAGCTCTGCGCAAAGCTGAACTGGTGCACTACAATTTAAGGACAGGAAGGATCACATGCTAACAACCATTCATAACGAAAGCATGTCAGACGTCACTGTCCGAGGCAGGGTGCAGACAAAACCTGTTTGCATCAGGGCTTATAACAGGCACATGGGGGGTGTTGATTTGGCTGATCAGCTGATGCAGCCATATCTTATCTTAAGAGAAATACAAAAGTCTGGCTATCTACCTGTTGCAAGTAGCAACACATAATTCATGTTTACTCTTTAAAAAAATAAATCCAGGAAGAACCACCTTTCTCCAATTTCAGCTCAAGCTGATTTCCACAATAATTTATGGTGATGGTCAAGTTCCAACAACCATGTAAAAGAAGCTGTGCTTCCCTTGCTATGCCGAATGTGGAGGAGGACTGGGTACCTTCACAGTCAGCTGAGCCCAACATCCTCCCTTTTAGTGCCAACACAGGCATTAATGTCAATGTGGATGACTTCTCCCCTATGCAATATATGGAGCTATTTTTAGGGGATACCATCTGGGAGGAGATTGCTCCCCAGACTAATTTATATGCTACCCAATTTATTGATACAAATCCAGATAGCTATGCAGTCAGGGAGGAGCGTGCTTGGCATCCAACAGATGTCGCTGAACTGAAAAATTCTGGGCTCTTACAATTCTCATGGGGATTATAATGAAGCCATCAATTAGCTCTTACTGGAGCACCAACCCAATCTGTTCTAGTCCAGTGTACTCCCAAACCATGTCTAGAACAAGATATGAGCTGCTGCTGAGATATTTACATTTCAATGACAATACCCTCTGTCACCCCAGAGATTACACCCAATATGATAGGCTTCATAAAATACGCCCACTGGCAGACCATCTTCAGCACAAATTTACTGAAGTTTATACTCCCCAACAAAATGTATCTATTGATGAATCGTTAATGAAATATAAAGGGAGATTAGGATTCAAACAAAACATCCCCTCAAAGCGCTCTAGGTATGGCGTAAAATTCTACAAACTGTACGAGAGCGAAAGTGGCTATACATTTGCCTTTCGTGTATATGAGGGGAAAGATGGTCAACTGGACCCTCCTGGCTGTCCTGACTCTCTGGGGACAAGCAGTAAACTTGTTTGGGACCTACTGATCCCATTGTTCAATAAAGGTTACCACCTTTATGTTGACAGTTTTTATAGCATTGTCCGTTTGTTTCAAACACTTTATGGTTTGCAGATACTGGCCTGTGGCACTGTGAGAAGAAATGCCAAGGATTTCCCCCTTTTATAGAGGCCAAATTAAAAAAAAAGGTGAATGTAAAGGTCTGCATAAAGCTAAAGTGCTTGCAATAAAATTTAAGGACAGGAAGGATGTTAATATACTAACCACCATCCATGACGAAAGTATGTCAGACGTCACTGTCGGGGGCAGAGTACAGACCAAACCTGTTTGCATCAGGGTTTATAACAGGCACATGGGGGTGTTGATTTGTCTGATCAGCTGATGCAGCCATATCTTATCTTAAGAAAGACAAAAGCCTGGTATAAAAAGGCCTACCTGATGCAAGTAGCAACACATAATTCATTTTTACTCTTTAAAAAAATGAATCCAGACAGAACCACCTTTCTCCAAATTCAGTTCAAGCTGATTTTCACAATAATTTATGGAGATGGTCAAGTTCCAACAATGGTGCCAGAGGAGTCCAGACATTTTATTTTTAAGATACCGCCAACTGCAAAAAAAACAAATCCCCTGAAATGTTGCCGCGTCTGTTATAAAAAAGGGAAAAGGACAGACACCCCTTTGCACTGTTTTTTTTTCTTTTGAAAGCAGCAAATTTTAGTCAGTTTCCTTCCCCCAAATCTCCAGTTAGATTCTTTTTTTTCAGGAGTTAGTTTAGAGAATGCTGCTAAAGGTGCATTTGATACCTGCACATTTGGTTAAAAAAGTTTTATGGCAGTAACATATAACTGGCTGGCCAAAACCAGATGATGTGTGCATAAAAAGCAGAATTCAAAAATTTCCACCATGCACGTTCTCTGAAATTTGTTTAGCACAATGGTTGGGGGAAGGATGTGAAAACACACCATATACAATACCCTGGAACGTCTACTTTATAAAAATATAAACTTTCATGATATTAACATTAACAGGGGGAGGCAAAAATATGCCAAACTAAAGATAGGCCAAGCATACCTATATATCAAGTTGAAAAACTGATATGTACAAGTCTCGATCGTGGCCTTTTAGCCCCCAAACAACCCAACAAGCCTATGCATGGGCTGTACTCAGGAGATGTTGCTGAACACATATTGGGGTGTTGTTTGGCAATGGCACATAACAGAATCTGTTAATTCATGCCTAAAGTACAATTTGTGTGAAAAAAACACCAAAAAAATTACTACCTAAACGTTTGACAAAGTCTGGTGGTAGAATTAGTGCATGGAAAGTGTTAAAATACCACCATTTGAAATACCCTAGGGTGTCTACTTTCCAAAAATATATGGTTTGGTCGGGGTAAAATACATTGGCCGGCCTTACAAATGTCCCAAATAGGACATGTGCGCAGGTTGACTACATGTCAAAATTCAAAGTTGGAAAATGGATATGCGCACCTGCCAAATGTGGCCTTTTAGCCCCCAAACAACTCGACAAGCCTATGCATGGGTGGTATCACTGTACTCGGGAGATGTTGCTGAACATATATTAGTGTATTTTTTGGCAGCAACACATAACAGGATCTGTGAGTTTATACCTGAATTGCAATGTATGTGAAAAAAATAAAATACTACCTATACGAAGTTTGGCAAAGACTGGTGGTAAAATGGCTGTATAGAAAGTGTCCAAATATCCTTAGATGAATACCCTGGGTTGTGAAAAAAGAGTGTGAACTTCGTAGATGTACTACTACCACAAAGATCACTCTGTGGAGCACTAGAGATAGGGAAATATCTTACCCCTATATAAATATCGTATATATCACTTTAACAGCATATAAAATCTAGAACAGAGAAATACACATCATAGTGCAGAATGATTGTAAAATGTGTATGGATTGGAGGAGAGTGTAAGTCCAACTCACATGGCACAGAGCCTAAGGATTGGCTCGAATCACAACAGCTTGGGTATATTTAGGCAATACCAGACCTCCTCCCGATATGCAGCTCGCAGAATATATGGAAGAGAAAAGAGGAATTTGGAAGAATCCCTTAGGTTATTGGGAGATAGATGTACATATAAAATTTTATCCAAAGACCCCACTTTAACGATATTAAAAACACTTATAACCAATTGATAGAAAAAGGGAAATTGGAAGGGATTCTCAACAAGAAAGAATTTGAATCCTCAGTGTACACCATCCAAAGATACCTATATTTTATTACCTCCCTAAAATACACAAACAATTGGATAAACCACCAGGTCGCCCCATTATTTCAGGGATTGACTCTGTATCCAGTAGGTTGTCGCAATACATCGACAACTGTCTACAACCCCTGGTACAGAACGCCTCTAGCTATTTAAAAGATACGATTAATATCTTTCAGATTCTTAAAAACATTCAGTGGAACAATAATTATGTTCTAGTCACAGCCGATGTCAGCTCTTTATATACAATTATCTCGCATGACAAAGGCTGTGAAGCAACTAGACACTTTCTAGAAGCATCAGATACATTTCCTCCTGTACAAATTGATTTTATTATGAAAGGGATTCTTTGGATACTAACCAATAACTATTTTTGTCATGAAGATCAATTTTTTCTACAATTATGTGGTACGGCGATGGGCACCAGATTCACACCCAGTTACGCTAACTTATTTATGTCTCGATGGGAACAGTTACATATTTTCGGGTTCCCAGAATGGAGTGCGAATGTGGTAGCCTATCGCCACTACATTGATGACATTTTCTTTATCTGGAATGGAGATGAGTCATCACTCCAATTATTTTTGGAACACCTAAACAGCAATAATTGGGGCATTAAGTTGACTAGCGCTTATAGTAAAGTCAGTGTTAGTTTCTTAGATCTTAACATATATATAGAGGAAAATGTTATCAAAACGAGCACTTTTAAAAAAAAATATAGATGTGAACAGCTATATTCAAGGTAATAGCTGCCACTATTCTCCATAGCTATTGAATGCCCCAAAATCTCAATTTATGAGGATTAAATGAAATTGCACAGATAAAGACAAATTCCATGAACAAGCGCAAAAAATTATTGGAGACTTCAGCGATAAAGGCTATGATGATTCACTTCTGACAAAAGCGCTTCATGAAGTCAGCCTACAGGATAGAGAATCACTAATCCAATATAAAAACAAATCATTAAACACAAATTGGGATAATTAACCTTTTATAGGTGATTTTAACTGTCAAATCAATCAACTTAAGAAAATTCTGACAAAACATTGATCTATTTTGAAAAGTGATGAGGTTTTGAAACAAATCCTTCCAGATAGACCAAAAAATGTCTATAGGGGGGGTCCCTAATTTGAAACGTAATTTGACTCAAAATTAAAAATCTGTTTAAAGAAAGCACCGGTTTTTATGGATGTGGAATATCTGGTGCTTGTAAAAACACAAATAGCTCTAAATGTCACTTAAAAGATTTCCAACACCCTCAGGACAAAAATAAAAAATGTAAAATCAGAGAAATTATCACGTGTTATACAAAACATGTTATTTACGTGATAAAATGCACATGTGGCCTCACCTATACAGGGTGCACTACTCGCCCTCTACAGGTGAGGATACAAGAGCATGTACGCAATATTTGAAATGGATATACTCAGCATAGTCTATCACTACATTTTAAAATGAAACACAATAGCGATCCGAAGCAAATGACTTTTTTGGGGATCCAGAAAGTCAGCTTCAATTGGGGAGGTGAAGATAACATTAAAAAGATGAGTCAGATGGAAATGAAGTGGATTTTCAATTTAAATAGTTTACAGCCACATTATCTAAATAATGATTTTGAGCTTTGTCATTTTTTGGGATAAATTCCCCCCCTTTTTTTTTTTCTCCTGCAATATTTATTGTATATACGTTTATAGTTGATTTATTTAGGTTATGCTGTGTAGTGTATAATTATGCTCTTTTCTGTCTTTTTTCTTATGTATTATCACTAACATGTGATGTTTCGGTCCTCACGACCAATGGACTGTATGTATCAAGCATTTGCCCACATCCAAGATGGCTCCTCGGACATTGCAGTAACTTCTAAGCATGCTCCGAGTGATGACAGCTAAAACAGAAGACACACCCCTACAAGACATTCATTTGGTGATTGAACCACCGTTTGATTGGCTGGCGAAGATTAACTCACCCAATTGAGTGATGGCACCAGTATTTAAACATTGTCAATTCAGGAAGCAAACTTATCCGACTGAGAAAGCCCCACGGCGAAACGCGTCTCGGATTTGAGGAAGACCACTCTGGAGACTTTTATTTTGGTATTTTACTGATTATAGCTTTTATCTATTACTTTGTTTTTTAAAATAAATTTGTTATTTTTATATATACATACCTGTGAGTGGATCTTCTACTGCTTCCTGTATTTCATCAAAGAAGGGTAGTGCCTCCCTTAAAAGCACAGTGGTGCATATATATAGAGCCTAATATTATCGGCTCTATTTCAGGTGAGCACATTCATATGATTTTTTGTGATCACTCTTCCTACCATACATATTTGCACTAGGATTTCTACCTCTTTTCTCTTCCATATATTCTGCGAGCTGCATATCGGGAGGAGGTCTGGTATTGCCTAAATATACCCAAGCTGTTGTGATTCGAGCCAATCCTTAGGCTCTGTGCCATGTGAGTTGGACTTACACTCTCCTCCATTCCATACACATTTTACAATCATTCTGCACTATGATGTGTATTTCTCTGTTCTAGATTTTATATGCTGTTAAAGTGATATATACGATATTTATATAGGGGTAAGATATTTCCCTATCTCTAGCGCTCCACAGAGTGATCTTTGTGGTGGTAGTACATCTACGAAGTTCACACTCTTTTTTCACATATCTGTTTGTGTAGGATTGGGATACCTGCACGTGTGTTGAGCTGCTGTTTTTAATTTGCATTTCCACTAAGCGCCTATTTACACTGAGCACTTTTTTCTGTATTATTTGAATACCCTGGGTTGTCTACTTTAAAAATATATATACATGTGGGGTGTTTTCCAGAGATTTATGACAGATAATAGTGTTACAATGTCATTATTGATACATTTTAAAAATGTATGTTTTGAAACCGCAATATCCTACTTGTACTTATAGTCCTATAACTTGCAAAAAAAGCAAAAATGCTTATAAACACTGGGTATTTTGAAACTCAGGACAAAATTTTGAATCTATTTAGCAGTTTCTTTCATTAGCTTTTGTAGATGAGTAAAAGATTTTTCAAGTAAAAGTAAAAAAACATGTAATTTTTTTTAATATTATATAAATAATGGTATGTAAAGAAAGCCCTTTTTGTCCTGAAAAAAACAATATATAATTTGTATGGGAACAGTTAATGAGAGAGCGGAAAATTATAGCTAAACACAAACACCACAAAGGTGTAAAAATAGGCCTGGTCGCAAATGTACAACATCGCAAAAACAGTCCAGTCCTTAAGGGGTTAAAGAAAGGCTGAGGTTGTGATCAATCCATTATATCATCTAAAGTATATAGGCAAAACATTGATTGTATGACACCTTCATTTTGTTGTTCAATTTGATTTAGTTTTGTAGATGAAATTCCCTGCAATTCTTTATTTTCATTAACAGACGTTTCTACAATAAACCATTGTTGAAATTAGTTAAATTAAATTGCTGGTTATTTTCCAGGTCCCACTAAATGTCAATGGAATTCAACAATTATCAACTAACCATGATAGATTTTATCACTTAATTCCATCTCAAACTTTTCTATTGCTCTCTGTGTGTTCAATATTGTTCGAAGACAATTGCTAAAAAAAAACACATCTGTATGATTACTTAACAGTGTTTCTGCAATGTTATTGCCAGAGCAAAGTAAACTTTGAGGTAAAATATATAAATTTAAGTCTATGCTATCTTCTTTTCTGTAAACTGCCCTTGCTACATAAGAAAAACTCTGCCTAAAATGTCACGGGTCCTCTGAACTACCACAAATTGTGAAAAAGGTCCTAAAGCAATAGGTACTATATAACTATGCCACTTGTATAATGTAACATAGAAACACCAACTAACCCTGTTACCTCTTTAGGTTAGAGATACCATGTATCCTCCTGGCAGGGCAAACAAATCCAAAAAACAATTATATTGTAGGGAGTTTCAAGCTTTCTGCAAAAGGTCCTGATACATCCTAATTTTTAAAAGAGAATGCAAATAAGGATTACCAGATATGAACTGAATAGCTCTAGATTCACCTGACCCTACAAACTGTGGAGGTATAAATATTTAATGTGGATTTTTCCAAAACCCTCTTGTAATTTCTTCAAAACTGTGTGCAGTTGGTACTACATGGTTTTCTTAATCCAGTCAATTATCCTTATTCCATAGCACCAACTATTGGTAATATGAGATAGGGATAATTGTTACAATGATGTGCCAAAATACCGAAAAAAAACACATTAAATATAAATGACCAATGGATGGCCAAGCCTCTGGACCCTTTTACCCTCTAGATTTTGTGAGGCACATGGATTCATAAGCTTCATGGTCAATTACCTCTGTATCTTATCATGACCAGGAGTTGTCCGATACACACTGGCCTTCACTTGACTTAAACCCCTTAAGGACACATGACGTGTGACATGTCATGATTCCCTTTCATTCCAGAAGTTTGGTCCTTAAGGAGATAAAAGGACCACTATAGGCACCCAGACCACTTCAGCTCAATGAAGTGGTCTGGGTGCCAGCTCCATCTAGTGTTAACCCTGCAGCTGTAAACATAGCATTTTCAGAGAAACTGTTTCAGAGTTTACACTAGGGTTAATCCTACCTCTAGTGGCTGTCTCACTGACAGCCGCTAGAGGCGCTTCCGCTCTTCTCACTGTGAAAATCATAGTGAGAAGACGCTGACATCCATAGGAAAGCATTGAGAAATGCTTTACTATGGACTGTTTGAATGTGCGTGCGGCTCTTGCCGCGCATACGCATTCGGCGCTGATGTCGGCTGAGGAAGGAGAGTTCCCCAGCGCCGAGGGAGCCCGGCGCTGGAGAAAAGTAAGTGTTTAACCCCTTCAGCCACCTTCATCCCAGCAGGAGTGGGGACATGAGGGGAGTGGGGGGGACCTAAAGAACCTATAGTGCCAGGAAAACGAGTTTGTTTTCCTGGCACTATAGTGGTCCTTTAATTATAGGTTGAGAGCAGGGATCCCCAATATCACCTACACAGTTAAGGTACTATCCTGCCCTTTTCTATTTCAGTCATCTACCTATTTCAAATAAATATTAATATAGACCACCAATTATACTTCCTATGTCATGGGGTTCTTGGAATTTTATGTAAGTTCTCTATTAATTTGAAACATTTAATATGTACCAATTACTAATACTTTAATAAATATAATATTTATAGTAGTGTGCTGGCTTAATCATTAATGTTAAAAAGAAGCCAATCAAGCCATGCTAAAATTGTGGCTGAAATTGCTTAAATACATAAGTAACATAAATTGATTGTTATATGCAGTGAGATTTTTATTTCATCAGTCTTCAATCCTACTGAATATTTAAAAAAAAATATTGTTATTGTAAAAAATATATCATTTTATTTATCAAGACTTGTTTTCTGAACAGTTGATTCTTTTTTATTTTAATAATAAGAATGTACAAAAAAAATTGTTTTGTTTTTTTCTGAAAAGGTGAATAAATGGCTTTATTATTCCTAAGGAATTTCTATTAAAGGAAAGGTAGTAACAGAAAATAAGAGAAAACATGTTTTATCCAGTCTTGAATGCATACATGACATAGGTTATATATAAACCTCCAGGGAAGAAAATTGGAAAGTGGAAACATCATCACTAACAATTAATTAGAAAGCCATCTCTGAAATTTAGCAAGGGGAACATAATTGAGCTCCGAAGAGAAGAAATGTTCTTTAATGATGTTTTTGTCACCACAGGGAAGCAAAAGAGTTACTGCCAATTTCTTAAACATCCCTATAGTTCCATTCTTGTATCTACAGATAATTTGTCAAGATGATTTGGGAAACAAAAGCATTATTCTTACAGAATGTTTCCATCAGGGTATTATAAAAAATAATATACTGAAATATTATATAACTACTAACAGGATAAGCATTATTTGAAATCAATTTGCATATACACCAAGGTAACTGTTTAGCAATATATATATATGTGAATGCATTTTTAAATTAAAATACAATATAAAAAATATAAAATTTATACCAATAGAATTTTAATATGTAAAATTTGTATTTAAATTTGAATGTTCATTAATTATCTAATTCTGAATGTACAATATAAATGGTTTAACTTGATTACTTTGGATTAGGATAATTTTGTCAACGGTGTCAATAAAAGAAAAATTCTGGAACTAGCTCTGTGTTCTGATGCTACACGGTAAAACATATGTATATACATTTTTTATTTTTTTAAATATACATATTTTGGAATTTTCTTTTCAAATGTAGGAAGATGAAGTGGAAAGAAAAAGGAAGGGAAATAATCTCAGGGTGTAGAAGTTATTCAGGTACTATAATACCATAATAATGACAATAAAAAAGAAATCCACAAGTGATTGTTACCCACTGAATGTTTATTTTTGTTTAATTATTTTATATTGTTTTTTCCATGTATGGAATATAAGGTACAGTCCATATTATACATAAATGTGGAAAAAGGGTAAGTGTTCAGAGCATTATATGCATAATAGGCAGAAATTAGTACCACAAAGATGGGTAGTAGTTAAATGGAGTATTTTGAGGAGGGAATATTTCACTCTAAAAATGTATGACGGTGTCCTTTGGGCAAAATCTTTGATATGCATTCATTTTGAGGTGGTATTAAGCACTATTGATTTCATACATTGCTGCAAACTGATGAGTGAGGAAAAACACTTTTTTTTTTTTTTTTACATAGTGAGATTTAATGAGATTTTCTATTTCTGAAGCCAGTTTGATTTTTTTTTCCAATTACATTTCATGAATGCTTTGTTATAATATAATGAGAATATGCATATTAAAATATATAGTTCTTTTTTTTTTTTACTGTTCATAGACAAATAACTCTGACAAATATGTGGGCCTTGATTTAAATGTATTTTTGTCGAAGCAATACATATCAGTTCTGCCATTCGTGTAATGATTATATGCATAGTTTATAACACTATTTTTAATATTGTAATTATGAAGCTAACATTGTAAAAAAATGTGTTTTCCTGTAAACGTATCCATTTTGTATGAGATGAAGTTATCTTATTATACCTAGTGCGCCTCTAAATGGAAATGTTTATCTGCAAAATAGATAGACTGTGCAGAACGCAACGCCATGCACCAAATCCTCCTGGTCAGGTTGGTGATATCCTTATCCATCAGCACACATTTCAGAATACAAAAGTAGCTTTGAAGGAAAAATATTTCCAAAATCAAGTCAGCGGCTCAGTTTCATGCCCACATACAGGCAGAAACAATGAATGTTAAAATTAACTGGCAAACTCTTCATGGGGTAAAGAAGATTCATCCAGTAGAGAGTTCCATATAAGAAAAGTAAAAACACCCTAGTCTTTTTACTCAAACTGCCATTTCTTAATAATAATAATAATAATAATAATAATAATAATATTAATATAATATTATTATAACAACTTTATTGTTTTAAACATCTCAAGATACACTACATAACTTTGTACCTTTCTTTCTGTCTAGATTTTGCTATACATTTTCCCAAGAAAAAGTGTATTCTAGTTTCCTGCATTATTTTATTTACTGCTTATTTTTCACTCTATTCATATGCTATTATTCACCTGTATTGTGATTACCTTTTCCTTTCATTCTGCCAATCACTCTTTATTATCATTTTATACTACTCCACGTGTTCTTTTCCAGCACTTTATTCACTGGTTCTTTTCTCCACAGTTCTTCCAAAATTCCCATTCCCAAGATTAAAATATTTATTAAATATATAATATATTTTACTGCTCCTCCTGTTTTCCCTCTGTTAGTCACTTCTTATGTGATCTGTTAATAAAATCATTATTATGTGACTGTCCCCTTCCCACTAATAATCTTAATTTCTTATCAGTCATCACTTTTGTAGGCACCACAGGCAGAATTCAGTGCCACAAATCAAAATGAACATGCTGGGCCATTGCATGGTTTCTGTAGTTCATGATTTGACTGTATTTCAGCTCAGAGTTCAGAAATTCAAACGATCATCCAATCAGCCCAAATTCACCTGAATTGCAGTTTGTAACAAATCAAGTCTCTAGCCCTATTGACCCACGAACTCATGTAGTAACAAAGAGAACTATGACATATTGGTTTTTAACCATAATATGTGCATTGATTTCAATGATCATACAACTCTTGGATATTTTCATGTTTTACATTATATTTAGCTACAATTTGTTAAACATGACATTATTACTCCATATCAGTAACTGCTTTCATAATATATGGAAAATAATTCAATTATATTTAGCTATTAAATTAGTCCTATTTAAAAATAAATAAATACAAATTAAAAAAAAAACAAGCTTGTTGGTTGCAGCTTTGTTCCTATATATTTGTCAAAGTTCGTATATCTTACTATGCAAAGATAGGACGAACAGTATGAAGAAACATATTACCGATTCTTAGAAAGAATGGGCTTAACATAATAGACAAAAGAGACAGTCTGTGAGCAGGCAGAGAATATTCAAACAATGAGACAAGGTCAAGGAGCACCGAAATGCGCACACACTCAGAAAAGGAGCCAGAGTCATGAATATCAAATGTCCAGGAAAAAGATAAAGAAAAAGTAAAAAAAAAAAAAAAGGAGAATATCAGAGGCACTGAATTAAGGAGAAATGGGCAAGTTAAAGAGGAAGTTCTCTAGATGAAGAAAACACAAAAACATCATGCTCCAGCCGAGTATACAAATCACTGCAGCTTTATTAGTATGAACAACATCAGCATAAGGGCATGCACCACAAGGGGGAACCAAAGCCTAATACGTTTCAGACACAGAGGGTATATAAAGACACAGGGACAGTGCGGTCCACAACAGAAAGAATGCAGTAATGATACATGGCATTATGTCTGATGGTGTCCTGAAGGTGGTGTCACAAAGGACTACATTCCAATCTATCACTATTTAATTATCTATATGTTAACAACTGTTGATGGGCCATTGATGATATTGAAACCATCTTGATCCCATTGCTCTGATATAAGTCGACAACATAGTATTACTGATTCAGTAAAAAAAAAATCCTATATATTACGTCAAACAATCAAGTTTAAGTAATCACAAATCGTACAAAGAAGTGTTATCAGCATTTTAATGGAACCACGGGAGAATTAGTTATTTAGAATTAGACTTCTGCAAAAAATTAATTATGCCCATATACGAATCAATTACTACAAATCAAAAGTATTTTAATCAGCACCTAAATGAATCTATTTGTTTCGAAAATAAGAATTCATATGAATTACACAAGTCTACTGAAAACACTTTCTTAACAATTAGTAACCCCAGATATGTCGGAAGAAACACAATAACGTTACAGCAGTGAATCCACCAATCACTAACCAATTTTTACAACTCAAGCATATAAAATTGAGGGCAGGGGAAGCAGTGCTATTCCAAAGTCCATAACCATCTGAGAGACCAAACACCTCTTCCTTGGCCATGAGGACTACTGACACCTCCCCCGCCGCTGCCTCCATCACCAGTATTATTATTATTCAGACTCAGTGGGATTAGCAGAAAGTCTGTTACACCCAATCCAATAACAATTTGTTTTTTCCCATCCGTTTCATGCTTTAACAACTTGTGTTGCTGTCCCACTGGTGTTGCAGCTCCCTCTACCAGAGCTAGTTCATGCATTATACCCTAATGAAGCCCCAACAAAAAGCAACAAAGGGAGAGAGCCGCAGAGTCTACCTTGTTGGGGTCATCATAACCGTGCTTTAGTGTGGACTTACAGCAAAGTAACGAAGTAGCGAAGTAGTGTCCCTGAAGTCTGGGATTGGTGGTGGTGGTGGCAGTGAGGAATCCATTGATGTGAATTCTGCTTCCCCCACTACTGCAGACATAGTGGAGTATATCCTGACTCAGGATATACTTCACTACAAGTATGGGCAAGAGGAATTAGAAGAGGAGAATGTGGACAGAAAAGGGAGCAGTATTTTCTCGAGCAGCTTGTATGCACTCACCACCCTGAGAAAAACAAAGCTTTCCCACACATACAGCCCGTCGTTTCAGTTACTGTCCTTCATTGTGGAAAAAAACAGTGCCCTACCAGATTTTCCCACCTGCGTTTGTGGCGATAACAGGGATATCCATAATCAAAGACCAAGCAGGGCAAAACCACAACAATGAAAGTCATTTGAAAAAGAAGAGGGGGAGCAGCTGCAAGAGGAGTAATTTAATTTAAAGACAAGGGTTGTTTTAAAAAATAAAAAAAAGGAAAGTGAGTGAACAGTTGATGACCCACTCACTCGTTCCATCCTTATCTTTTTTGGGGAAATCTCCTTTTTTCTCATTTAAATTACTACTGCTGCTTTTAGGGCACCATGTTCTTTTCCACACTAAATGATGATCTTTGGTGATATAGACTGGATGTGCAGAAAAGCTTTGTTCTTCTTAGGGTGCAAAGGGTGCAGGGGCAGACTGAGCACCCGGGCAAATTGGCCTGCCCCTGAATTCGGATCTGAGTTAATAGGGCTGTCTGACTGGAGGGCCCTGTTACAAAACTACCCTATGCTGTGTAGTGTGCTTGAAGTATTGGCACAGTGAGTAGCTGTGGGGTGGGGACATCCAACACAACTCGGAATGCTCAGCAGACAGTGTTTGGGCTGGGCAGAGCCCACAGCAGTGGCACAACGACGGTCCTGTGGCAGCACACTTGGTGGTCTTAACGGGTGGCCCATGCATTTAGGGCAACCTGAGGGGAATTACTGATCAGGGGCGCAGGCAGGTGCCTCTGCCCTTTAACAGCACAACCAGGCCCCTTAAACATCGCCTGGCTGAGAGGAAGTGATAGCCCATCAGTTCCTCCCAGACATAGGGAGGGTGAAGAGGCACAGGCTTCAGCTACTACTCACCCAACAGCACCAAAAGCAAGTCACCCTCCTGCAGACTAAAGGTAAGAAGGGTGACTGCAAATATAAAAATTACTGACATGTATGTGTGTGTATCTGAGTTTAAGTGTATTTATGTGTCAGTGTGTATCTGTGTGTGAATATGAGTGTGTGTATTTGAGTGTGTGTATATGAGTGTCTGTGTGTATCTGTGTGTGAGTTTGTGTTTGTATGTGCCAGTGTGTGCATCTGTGTTTCAGTGTATGTATGTGAGTGTATGTACCAGTATATGCATATCTGTGTCAGTTTGTGTAACTGAGTGCTTGTATGTGTCAGTGTGTGTATCTGTGTGTATATGTATGTGTGTGTTTTTTTGTTTGTCAAGGTGTGTGCATGTGTCAGTGTATCTTTGTGTCTGTGTGTTTGTGTCAGTGTGTTTATATGTATGTGTGTTTGTGTCTGTATATCTGTGTATGTATGTATGTATGTGTATACATCCCAGAAAACATCAACACAACAAGCACACAAACATTTCATACAAACACACTTCTGAATTGAAACTCAACAATAATATATAAACACACCCCTTAACTCAAACACCAATGCTACACACACATGTGCATCCACATTGAAAAGCCAACACTACATCCAAACACACTCCTGCAAGCAAATGCAAACATTACATACAAACATACCCTAGTATTAAAACTCTAAAATATATACAAACATCAATGCTACACACAAAAGCACACCTGCATTTAAAAGCCTATACTACATGCAAACACACCAATGCATTAAAACACAAACACTACACACAATTACATGACTGCATTCCAATGTCAACAGTACATAAAAAACACCCCTACATGCACACACATACTCTATACAAAAATATCCATAGGGATCTATTTTTTGCCACGCTTGCGCTAAAAAGAGGCCCAAAAAGTTTAAGCTTGGCCAAGTTACACAAGGTATCGGGGAGTAAGAGGTGATGTTATTGGGGTATAGTAAATGAGGGATAGAGACAGACACAAAAAGAGAGAATGCAGAGAGAAAGAGAAGCAAAGGAAAGGCATTAGAGAGAATAAAGGCGAGAAAGTGGGCAGATTAGGATTCCAAAACCTGTGTTTTTTGGACATACATCCATAGTAATATAGAGCATATAAAGTTATCTACAAATCAGGCTATTACTGTTATATGTGAAAGAAAAAATTGTGGGGTACAGTGAGGGGGGAGTTAGACGTTGCCAGATAGATAATGCAGTGGGAAAACTGGAAAAACCATAAATAAAGAGAAATACACACAGTAGTCTAACAAACCACCTGCTTTTCGTGTACGCAAACACCACCCAGACATTACTCACACAGATATTGATGCACTTAACAGATATACCCCACACAAATAACACCCATACATTAACGATCTTCACAAATAAACTCCCGCATTCACTTACACAAACACTGACACACTAATCAAATAACAGCTAAAATACACTCATGCATTTGTACACAGTGACCTACCAAATAAATATACCACTACATTTAAACAAACTGTTAATGTTTTAACTATGCCCAAGCACTCTCTTGCTTACTCCACACATTACACAATCCTTGGTCTACACACCGAGACACTCCGCATTAACAAACATTACACATGATTGCTATTTCGTGTCCTATTGTGTTTTACACCTCACCTCATATAGACTGCAAGCTCGTTTGAGCAGGGTCCTCTTCAACCTGTCGTTCCTGTAAGTGTTCTTGTAATTGTCCTATTTATAGCTAAATCCCGCCTCTCATAATATTTTCAAAGCACTACGGAATCTGTTGGTGCTATATTAATGGCAAAATAATAATAACGAATAGACAATTTTGCACAACACACAAAATCATTCTTGCATTTACCCACTCGATTGTGTTATTGAATTCATACATAAAGATATTACAAAGAAATGCACACATATTTACAGTAACACCTTATTCATATGCATAAATACATCAGCATTGATACTAGATACATATATAAGAAGCTACACTCACAATACACACAGTCAAACATGCTTTCATACACATTCCCTTTACACTATATGCACACACACAATTGAACACACAATATTTGTGCATTAAACTTTACCAAACTGACAAAAACTGCACATTGTAGGCTAAAATAGCCAAATTAGAAACATTTTACAACTCAAATATTTTTTAGTCCATGTAATTTAAGCCTAAAATGTATATTCCATTGCCAGTTCCCTAATATTCCACATTTAGTGAAAAAGCAACTACTTATATTTGTTTGTGTAAATATTGAACAAGAAAACCCAGGAAGGAAAATTTGTCCAGGGGCCATGATTGCTGTCAGTCCATCCCTAATGGGGTAAATGGATGATAAATTAATCCAGTTACTTTTCTTTTGCTTTTTGGGTGAATCCCCATTTTTTATTAATGCAAGATAGCATTTTAAATCCAGATATATACAAATAATCTTATTTTGTCAACTCACAATAGTCATTGTAAAAATGACAGACGTTGCATAGCTATTAGGCCAGTTATGTCACAGTTATGTATGTTTATGTTTTTGCTGTTCTTCTCTGAAATTTTATCGTTAGTGAAATTCAACTGAAATAATAAACTAAACTAAATTCTGTTGACCAAAGCAGACATCTAAATGTGTCCTATGGTATCTGGCACCAATGCATTAGCAGTAGGTCCTGCAAGTTGTGAGGTGGGGCCTCCATGGATCGGATTTGTTTTTCCAGCGCGTCCTCAATCAGATTGAGATCAGGGAATTTGGAGGCCACGGCAAAACCTTAAACTCTTTGTCATGTTCCTCAAACCATTTCTCTTGCAGTGTGGCAGTGTGCATTATCCTGCTGAAAGAAGCAACTGCCATCAGAGAACACCCTTGCCATGAAGGGGGTTTACGTGGTCTGCAACAATACTTAGGTGGTACGTGTCAAGGTAACATACACATGAATGCCAGGATCCAAGGTTTCACCTCAGAACATTGCCCAAAGCATAACAAAACCTCTGCCAGCCTGGCTTTTTCCCATTGTGCTTCCTGCCGCCATCTTTTATTCAGGTAAACGACGCACATGCAATTGGCCATCTACCTGATTTAACAGAAAATGTGATTCATCAGACCATGCAACCTTCTTCCATTGTTTCATTGTCCAGTTCTAATGTTTATGTCCTCACTGGCATCACTTTCAGTGGTGAACAGGGGTCATCATGGGCACTCTGACCGGCAGAAAACTGTGATGCACTATGTGTTCTGACACCTTTTCATCATGACCAGCATGAAGTTTTTATAGCAATTTGAGCTGCAGTAGCAGTTCTGTGTGATCGGACCAGACGGGCAACCCTTCGCTTCTCACATGCATCAGTTAACCCTGGGTACCCATGACCCTGATGCCGGTTCATTGGTTGTCCTTCCTTGTACATCTTTTTGCTTGACAATTTTTTCTGCTTTTAACACATGAAATTCAACAAACAACTGTTCATTTGCTGCCTAATATATCCCATCCCATGACAGATGTAATTGTAATGGTATAATCAATGTTATTCCCTTCACCTGTCAGTGGTTTTAATGTTGTGGCTGATCATTGTATATTCTTTCTTTTTAACTAATTTTGTCATGTGCTATGCAAAGTCTGAGATGTTGGTTACCTTTTTTTTTTTTTAACCTTTTTCATGTGGAAAAGTCCTGTTATCTAGACATAAAAAAGTAATAATGATCTACACTGAATATTTATTCTCCACACAGAACAATTTTATTTGGCAATCAATATTCTCCTTAGTTTGTTGTATAGATTTATTTTTAATATGCCTTTTAACTTCAGTCCACCCAGTGTAAATGTTAGCTTCCTTTACTATTAATATTACTGTTTATGAAGCAACATCTTCTTTATCTCTGTACAATGGTTCTAATTTATTTTAATAAAATAGAATTATTTCCATTATAGTCCCTTTGGTCCTCAATGAACACGGATGTTTACTGATTGATTTTGGTAGTATATGTGATTCTGTTAACCAGTTTACAAGGTAGGGGCCAGACAAATGGCCCCTACCACTATTTACACTTCCTGGGTTGTTGTTATAGATTTAAGGGGGCTAGTCCTGGATCCTACTAGTTATGGTGCTGGATAATGCCCACTTTCCATGGCCTTAATTATATGTTCTGTTCCTCCACATGCTCATTCTATGCAGGAATAGGCTTTTATTGCATATTTGCATTCTGATATTATTGTTTATTTTATGTTTGTGGTGCCGGCTTTTATTTTTGACTATGTTTTTATGGCTGAAGAAAGAAATAAATGATAATGAAACAATATCTTATATATAGCAAGTTAGTTCAATAAGCAGGGTAGACCATTTGCAGAGCCTGTAAAAGATCTTGCATGAGAAAGGGCCCTGTATTTGTTCTGCACAGCACAACAGAGGCAGCTCTCTAATTAGGCGATTTAGGAGGCCGCCTAAGGCCTCGTGCTGATGGGGTCCTCGCGGCCTCCTAAATCGCCTTAGGGCAGTGTGACAGACCCCTCCACACTGCCTACCAGAGTGCAGAGCTGCAGACTGAGGGGGTCTCGCGATCTCAGCCAATCAGAGCATTGCCGCGGGTTACCACGGCAACGCTCTGACTGGCTGAGATCACGAGACTAGACTTACCACGTTGTCTGCAGCTCTGCACCCGGTGGAGTTGCAGACCATAAAGGGAGCCCACCGGACCACCAGGGATAGAGCCTGGCCTGCCAACTGCACCACCAGGGAACAAGTTAATGAAAAGGTATTTATGCATCAGATCCCCACTCCCCACTTTGCCCTCCTACTACCCCTGCCACAGCCACCATACCACCACAGCCACCCTACTGCCCCAGCCACCACACCAGCCTCTGCCCCAGCCACCCTACTACCCCAGCCACCCTACTGCCCCAGCCACCCCACCACCCTCTGCCTAACCACCCTCTGCAGGCCACCCTACCACCCTCTGCCCCAGCCACCCCTACCACCCCAGCCACACCACCACCCTCTGCTCCAGCCACCCTACCACCTGCCCCAGCCACCCCCACCCCTGCCACAGCCACCCTTTCACCCTCTGCCACAGCCACAGCCACCTTACCGCCACCTTACCACCCTGCCCACCCCAGCCACCCCTGCCCTGCCTCAGCCCACCCCACCACTCCCCCCAGCCCAGCCACCCCTGCCCCAGCCACCCTGCCACCCTCTTCCCCAGCCACCCTACCGCCCAGCCACCCCTACTGCCCCAGCCACCCCACCACCCTCTGCCCCAGCCACCCCACCACCGTCTGCCCCAACCACCCTACCACCTTCTGCCTCAGCCACCCTAGCACCCCAGCCACACCACCACCCTCTGCTCCAGCCACCCTACCACCCCTACCCCAGCCACACCACCACCCTCTGCTCCAGCCACCCTACCACCGTCTGCCCCAGCCACCCACCACCCCTGCCCCAGCCACTCCCACCACCCTCTGCCTCAAAGCCCCCACCACCCCTGCCCCAGCCACCCTACCAGCCCTGCCCCACCTTTCCACCCTCTGCCCCAGCCACCCTACTGCCCATCCACCCCACCACCCTCTGCCCCAGCCACCCCACCACCGTCTGCCCCAGAGCTTGGGAAAAGAACTTCCCTCTGTAATATATTTAAGTGCCAGTGGGTCAGTGAGGAAACTCTTGGATCTCCCCGATAGGTTGACATGGAACACAGAAGGGCCAGCACTTGGATAGCTCCAGCCCTTTATTGGCCAGCGGGGGTGATCCTCTGAACTACCCTGTCGGCCTCTGTCCATTGTCAACGCAGCCCACTAGGCATTGCCCAGCTTGACCGATGGCTTTTGGTCCCTATATATTTTTGTTACAGTTTTGTCACAATTACATGCAACCTCACTCATAAAAGATAGGTAGAGTATCTAGTTATTAGAGTGAGATTTTGGATCAAAGTCAGGATAGTTTGGTGACTTGGGAAGCCCATATGGGTAACCATTTCAGACTGGGCCTTCCCTGTATTTATTTAGGTCATGAAGATGGGAGAATTGAGTATAGCATAAGGGTCAGAGGGACTGGGCATATTCTGTTTCTTTAGGTTTTAAGACCAGCTATTAAGACTCATACCTAATTATTACTGAGCTAGCGAGATTCTGGACCCTTTTTTACTCTAAAATGCACCAATCAAGGGAGGGAGTAAGAGGTTAGTTTCACAAAGGTTTGACTGTCTAGGTTGTGCTTCTAGTGGAACTCAATGTCTGACCCACTAGACATAAAGATTTATTGTAAAGTGTGGAACCAGCTAGTTAATATAGAATGCAGATGCAGTTTCTGTGGTTTCTTATGGTGAAGCTTTGCTCTTTTTTTTTGGTATAGTTGGACAGATACAGCATTTTATAAAGATTCTTAGAATTTTGGCATAAACTTGCTTCAACAACCAAAAATAAAAATGTGTTTCACTCTACAAAATCAACCTAAAATGTAGCAGCTCTTTTTGTCAATCTGATCAAAAATTATGGTTTGGTTAACAAACCCCATTAGAATGATTCACTCGAAGAATAATCCAGTTGTAGACATTGCTTAAGGATTCTTTGCATTTGTTAAGATCATTCCATCCTATGGATCCCTTATCAGCATATAATCTTCTGATGGCTGACAGTTTTTTAACAGCTGAGGAATGGTAATCCACACTTGCTTATCTCTCTTAATCACAAACTCACAGTGCTCTGCCTGCCTGAGCCTTTAATTCCCTCTTAAATGCGTAACAGAGTGGAAAGTAAACACAAAGGAAAATCTACAACCTTCAACATTGCTAATTTGATCTGATGTCAGAATATTTAAGCAGGATAGAGCTTGGGAATTATTTGATCAAGGCTATTCCTAATCTAATGCATGTGAAAAGGCAAGAATCTGGTCAGTCATCCCAAGAGGTATTACTGATGATTTCCTTTTCCCAAGAATATGTGATGCATCATTTTAAACTCCCAAGATTATGTGTCACAGAAGCCATGGATAGGATCTCCAATGCAACATAAGAACACGTGTGGCATTTTACCTTGCTTTTGTCAGGTCTGTCAGATTTCAGAGTGAATGAACGCTTGCTTAAACAAATGCATAGGGCATCATACATAGACATGTTTATATACATTTTAGTTTTAGTTAATTTTGTCATAAAAGTCTTAAAGGACCACTCTAGGCACCCAGACCACTTCAGCTTAATGAAGTGGTCTGGGTGCCAGGTCCAGCTAGGGTTAACCCATTTTTTCATAAACATAGCAGTTTCAGAGAAACTGCTATAATTATGAATGGGTTAAGACTTCCCCTATTTCCTCTAGCGGCTGTCTCATTGACAGCTGCTAGAGGTGCTTGCGTGCTTCTCACTGTGATTTTCACAGTGAGAGCACGCCAGCGTCCATAGGAAAGCATTGTAAATGCTTTCCTATGTCACCGGCTGAATGCGCACGCGCAGCTCTTGCCGCGCGTGCGCATTCAGCCGACGGGAAAGAGAAGAGGATCGGAGGAGGATAGCTCTCCGCCCAGCGCTGGAAAAAGGTAAGTTTTAACCCCTTTCCCCTTTCCAGAGCCGGGCGGGAGGGGGACCCTGAGGGTGGGGGCACCCTCAGCGCACTATAGTGCCAGGAAAACGAGTATGTTTTCCTGGCACTATAGTGGTCCTTTAAATTTAGTGTTGCTCGTATTTAATTTAAAAAAAAAAAAACACTGGAAACACAAAAACCACTAAAGCAAGCTGTAGTAGTTTTGGTTTTAGGAATGCCCTATCACCCATCTCAATTCAAGTCATCAAACCATTTGCTAATCTTGCCTCTCTGTACATGGATGCTGTTGGTGGAGAAGGCTTAGCTTATTGGCTGTGGGAGATACATTGACTCTCTCAACCTATGAGATGGAATGTTATGACAGGAGTCCTAACAGAAGCTCCTAGAAAGAGCTTCCGGCTGTATTTATAGCTGCACAGAAACAGGGAGCAGTGCCTGGAAACCCTAGATAATTAGTGAAACCTCTAACAAATGGTTTGACTATTTATATTGGGGGCATGTCAGTGCACTACTAGCACCCCACACATTACATGCTATGTAGTGGTCATGGTGCTTGGAGTGTTCTTTTAATGCAGGGGTGCCCAAAAGTTAGATCACCAGATGCTGTAAAACTACAGCTTCCATGATGCTTTGTCATTCAAAATCATTCTAATGGCATGCAAAGCATCATGGGAGTTGTAGTTCAACACCATCTGGGGATCTATCTTTTGGGCACCCCTGTTTTAATGCATCTCACACTCCTCTAGTTTCTGGAGAGATTAGGTCTGAATACTTAGGATGAAGACATGATCATTTTTATTTTGGGTACTAATAAAAATATGGATACTTAAGGTTTACACTGGGAAAGACTGTCTTCTGCATTTTTTATGGATGTTCTCATTACTATCACCAAGCATTTCCTTTTATAGGAATAAAACAAAGATGTGCTCATTCTTCGAGCACATTATCAAGGTTCTAAAATACTAGAATGTGGGAAACAGCATCATTTCAATTGGCAAATTGCATCATTCTTGCTAATTTCTTTTTGTTGTTGTTTTTTTTTTCTTTTTTCTTTTTTTTTTTATCTCCCAGCAAAGCGGAAGCAATGCCTCCCAAAGCCCAACAAAGAAAAAGCACCAATTCCAATTATTTTTAATCCTTTAGTAAATATAGCATGATAATGGGTGGTTGTGCTTAATGTTTGGCTCATTATCTTTTGATTGATACAATTTTCACCAAAACAATTTTTAACCATTTTAGCACCAAAGAAGCCATTTGCTACATATACAAAGTGGTATCATTAGTCAAACTTTGATGATTGCTGAATTTTACTTATTTGTTTTTAATTCTGTGCCAGGCTAGGTTGACCAATCTAACCCTGCAATAAAGAATAATCATAAAAGCGGAATCTTATGCTTCATAAAATTAATAATCATTTGAAAACAGTCCATTCCTGTATTCCTTTCACAGAGCAGGTCAATTTATTCTAGCTGACTTTAGGGTTTATTCACTAAACATTGAGCTGTAGTGACTTAGGCACATTTTTTTATTTTATTTTATAAATTCTTTTTTTGTTATAGATTTTCAGTCTTTGTTTATCAACATAAGAGGAAGTTACAGAACAAAGAAACAAAAGTGTTAGGTAAAATAGATTACATTGCCGTGTAAGACCATGACATTATGCAGTCATATAACAAATTAAACTTTCCAGTGTACATTGTATTGGCCGGTGCGCTAGTATCAGGTGCCCCAGGACCAGGCCGGGGTGAGGTGGTGGTTACAGTTCGGCACGGTTGTGGGGGTACTGTAACATTGGGGGCCCAGAGGGGGTTGAGTAGTTGAGAGTGGGAGGTTGGGTTTGTTATTTGACTCTAACCACCATTTGACATGCTAGTAGGCTCAGGGAGGGGTGAATGAGTGTATTGTTGGCTTAAGGGGTTTAAGTTGCCCGGTCGCTAGGGCTGGGCACTTCAGTGGGCTGTGGGTTGGAAACCCAGATGCCCTGTTGCCCTTTGCGGGTGTTGGGTTGATTTTCTAGTGTCATCGTTGGAAGATAGTTTGGGGATTGCCGCGTCCATCGAGGCATGTGCATATGTGGGCGATTGCTGTGTGATGAGTGAGTAGGGGGTCAGTAGGACGGGGGAAGGGAAGTTACCGGTAGGGGGGACTTAGGCGCATTTAAGGATTGTTAATACAAATGAAAAGAAAATGTCAAATTTTACATCACGTTAATTCAATTGCAAAAATATTCCAAGTCATATATGTTTCCATTTTGTTGATTTTAGCTTGAAATTTTTAATTATTGACATATTTCAAACCTACCTGTTTGCTTTAAATCTTTAATATGTGGGTTTGAATTAACCATAAATCACTGTTTTCCAGTGAAACATGTATTAACAAGGAATGCAGCGCTTGGCATTTACCAAGATACAGACAACCGTCAATTGGGTTACAGTTGTTACAGTTTAATGTATAAGTAAATGGATGGTCACTGTAAATGGTAGTGTAGTTGTCACTTGTGACAGGTAGAACAATTTGACTGTAATTAGTTCCAGGGCTACTAGTATATTTAGGGACCTGTCAATGTTTTAACTCTTCCAGTGCCAAAGAGTAAGTGAATGATTTGGTCGCACAAAATGGTTGTGAGACTAAGTAAGGATAATGAGAAAAAAAACAATTGTATTAAAAGCTTTGCCCATTTAAAGTATTAATGGATTATGTAGACATTTAAATTATTAAACAAAGTAAACATTCATATTAATCTATAGAAGCATGTTATCATTAATTGTCCATTGTTTCCTTTAACCCCTTAAGGACGGAGTTGTGAACCAAAAAAATGTAAACAAAACCTGGCATTTGCGCTACATGTCTGTCCAACCGTAATTCACCTCTTTCATAGTAAATGCACCCACCCTTATTATATATCATTTTATTCAGGGGAAACAGGGCTTTTATTTAATATCAAATATTTAGCTATGAAACATAATTTAATATGAAGAAAATGGGAGAAAATAAGATTTTTTTTGTTTTTTTAGTTCTACATGACATTTTAACGGTCAATGTCATAATACTGTTTGCTTTTACTGCAATAAAATACACATATTTGTATTCAGCAAAGTCTCACGTGTAAGACAGTACCCCCTATGTACAGGGTTTATGGCGTTTTGGGAAGTTACAGGGTCAAATATAGCACGTTACATTTGAAATTGAAATTCACCAGATTGGTTACGTTGCCTTTGAGACTGTATAGTAGCCCAGGAATGAAATTTACACCCATAATAGCATACCATTTGCAATAGTAGACAACCCAAGGTATTGCAAATGGGGCATGTCTAGTCTTTTTTAGTAGCCATTATGTCACAAACACTGGCCAAAGTTAGCGTTAGTATTTATTTGTGTGTTAAAAATGCAAAAAACACCAATTTTGGCCAGTGTTTGTGACTAAGTGGCTACTAAAAAAGACTGGACATACCCCATTTGCAATACCTTGGGTTGTCTACTATTGCAAATGGTATGCCATCATAGGGGTAATTTTCAATCTTGGGCTACCATAGGGTCTCAAAGGCAACCTAACCAATCTGGCGAATTTTAATGAGAAAAAAATGAAACGCAAGCCTTATATTTGACGCTGTAACTTTTGAAAACACCATAAAACATGTACATGAGGAGTACTGTTGTACTCGGGAGACTTCGCTGAACACAAATATTTGTGTTTCAAAACAGTAAAAAGTATCGCAGCAATAATATCGTCCGTGTAAGTGCTGTTTGTGCGTGAAAAATGCAAAAAAACTTCACTTTTACTGGCGATATCATTGTTGTAATACATTTTACTGTTTTGAAACACTAATATTTGTGTTCAGCGAAGTCTCCCGAGTAGAACAGTACCCCCCATGTACAGGTTTTATGGTGTCTCGGAAAGTTATAGGGTTAAATATAGTGCTAGTAAATTAAATTCCCTTTACTTTCGGCATGGGTTGTCATGCAGGTCCTGCTAATTGTAATTAATTAAGATACCTAATTATGTAAAAATATTACATAAATATATATGTAGAATTAATATATGTATATATATACGTATGTGTATATATATGTATATATCTATATAATTTTTTAAAAATATTTTTATTTATATATAGCTATATATATAGAGTGATATATACGTATATATTTATGTATATAGATATATATATTATTTCGTTCTACGTGTATTTTGATATATATATATATATATATATATATATATATTAATTTCACAATACAGTTAGAACGAAATAACACACATCTATATATTTTTTAATTATTTCTTTTTAATTATTTTTTTATTTTATTTTTTAACATATTTACATATTAATTTTTTTTATATTATATATAAATATATATATAACAATAATTATATATATATTTAGTCAGTATCAGTCTACGTGTAATTTGATATTAATTATATATATATATTAATAGTAAAATACACCTAGACGGTGTACGTGTGTGTATGTATATGTGTATATATATACACTTAGATCATATATATATATATATAATATATATATATGATCTAAGTATATATATTTTTTTTACACTAATAAATTTTATTTTCAGCCAGCAGGGGGACCACCTGTCATTACAGGCAGCCCCCCTGCTGGCAATGCAGGAGGCAGCCTACCCGGCCATGTGATTGTGGGGTCCTCGCTAGGACGTAATTGTACGTCCTCCGGTCAGAAGGGGTTAAAGGACCACTCTAGGCACCCAGACCACTTCAGCTTAATGAAGTGGTCTGGGTGCCAGGTCCAGCTAGGGTTAACCCATTTATTAATGGGTTAAGCCTTCCCCCAAAGCCTCTAGTGGCTGTCTCATTGACAGCCACTAGAGGCGCTTGCGTGCTTCTCACTGTGATTTTCACAGTGAGAGCACGCCAGCGTCCATAGGAAAGCATTATGAATGCTTTCCTATGCGACCGGCTGAATGCGCGCGCAGCTCTTGCCGCCCGACAGGGGTGGAACGGAGGAGGAGAGAAGGAGGAGAGCTCTCCGCCCAGCGCTGGAAAAAGGTAAGTTTAAACCCCTTTCCCCTTCCAGAGCTGGGCGGGAGGGGGTCCCTGAGGGTGGGGGCACCCTCAGGGCACTATAGTGCCAGGAAAACGAGTATGTTTTCCTGGCACTATAGTGGTCCTTTAACTGTGAATGTCAAAATACTGTTTGCTTTTACTGCAAATACACAAAAAAAATATACATGTTTGTATTCAGCGATGTTTCACGTGTAAAACAGTACCCCCAATGTACAGTTTTTATGTTGTTTTGAGATTGATTATGTTGCCTTTGAGACCATATGGTAGTCCAGGAATGAGAATTACCCCCATGATGGCAAACCATTTGCAATAGTAGATAACCCAAGGTGTTATAGGGTATGTCCAGTCTTTTTTAGTAGCCACTTAGTCACAAACACTGGCCAAAGTTAGCGTTACTATTTGTTTGTGTGTGAAAAATACAAACTTCTAATTTGAACGCCAATTTTGGACCTCACGATCACATGGCCCAGGAGGGCCAGGTCAGGTAAGTCCCCCCATCGCGATCGCTGGCGGGGGATTGCCAGTGAGCAGATAAGTGGGAAGGATGGCATGGACGTACTATGCCACCCACCAGCGTTTAGAGCCGGGTCCCCAAAGACGGCATAGCACGCCCGCCGTCCTTAAAGGGGTTAAGTAAGGCTGTCAAAGTTACATTTTATTCACCCCTTCATACTTGGGTAATGATAAAATTGAGCCCCTAGGACAAATTTAGAAATTAGCAATTGCTATATGTACCTTTTTTTTGTCAGATATATAATTATTATTATTAATAATAATAAGACATACTCCATTACATATATGCATTTACCCTATTTAATATTCTACATTATTTTTTGAAACTATAATAGAGGTTTTGTCCATCCTTACTTATAGGGTTAAATGCATATTTCCACATTAATAAAAAATAATATTTTGTTTTCATTCATAGGACTTGGGGGACATTAAGGATTCCATTCTGGACTCATTAGACACAAAATCCATACTTTTATAATTGTGCTACTATAAAAACAGTCTTTGTAAATGGAAAGTGTATATAATTACATTAAATGGTTTAATACCACTTGAATTAGTAATTCTGCACTGATAATGCTTTTCTTTTATTTCAATGCATTGTGTTAGACGAGAGGCATCTGGGGTCTTCAATTATATGCAACTGAGGTTGGGTATTTTTTTTTTCCTTCTTCCTTTTCGCTGAGAAATTCTCTCTCTCTTTTTTTTTCTCTCTCTTGTTTCCTCCAGCTGGTGCAATTCATTGCTACTACCTCCCAGCCCAAGATAACCTGCTCAGTCAGCTCTAGCCCCCTGTGGACAGCTGCCTCTCTTTTAGCTGATGGAAAACTGCCACTAGCCAGCCAGTGAATGGGAAGAGAGATCTGCAGCATCCTCAATACATGAACAAGCAGCATCAGCTCAAGCAGGAGCCCTGGGCTCTATTGTTCGTCTGTGTCAAATGCTTTTTCCTTGTCGATTGGCATGCACAATAGCTGGAAAGAGGTTTCTGTTCCCTATTACTTAGAAAGGAAAACAGAGGACGGAAACGCTATTTGAAGTGGGCTATTCATTGTGTGCTAACGTTACAACAACCTAACATATCTCTGCCTTTCTGAAGGCATGGGGCAGGCAGAGAGACGTGTGTGGTTGTCTGGTGCTGCTACTCGGTACCTTGGAGTGATTGTGGTTGTTCTTGCTGGGATATGGAGAGCTGATTCACAGGCTGAAGCAGAGAGCAAAACTATATACGTATGGAAGACAGGTAAGCCAAATGAGCTTCTAGTATTTATGAGCATTTTTTTATCACGTAAACAGATGCAGAAAAGAAAATGCTTGCACGGTGGTTTATCTGTGAACAGATATAAATTGCAGATATATAATGAACGTTATTTGGAATTCTATAGAAGAGAAAAAGGCGACATATATTTGTGTACATATACTATAAAACTGTTACATGGAATGAGAATTAAATCATCTTCATAACACAAAGACATGCTTAAACCCAATGTAGCATGATACACATGAATGCAAAGGTGCATTGTCAAAATTTTACAAGGTTATGCAATCCAAGGGTCACAGGCAAAGCTGTAATGTTGCTATAGCTTTCATGAGCAATTTCAGTTTTATTGGATTATTTTTGGAACATGCACATCGACATTCAGCTTCTGTGTTTTAAAGGGGTTGACCCTTATAATGAAAGATTTTGTAGATTCATAAAACATTACAGCTGACCTGATTTGTTACGGTTGATAACAATGAACACATTAGTAGTGACATACATTGGAAAAATGAGAATGCTTATTTGTAGGAGCATCAGTTCACAGTGGAGGAAGCATGAACAGAATCTAAGGAGCATTTGAAGTACACTTTGATATAATTGTTTATGTGATTTAATGATGAAATTGTATAGTAGACTAGGGTTTTAAAAATTTGACCTTTTAACTGTAGTTGGACAAACGTTCCCAGCATTCTCTACAAGCCTTTGGATTTTGGGTGGCCATGCATTATGGGATTATAATCCAAAAACAGCTGGAAGGCAGCCTTCTTGTAAACCAATTACTATATTTAGTCATAGAAATAAAAAAAATAAAAAAACTTTGTGTACTGAAGGATAGGTTGATTGTGAAGCTACGAGTCATTAATGAAGGATTATGTTTTACAACGTCATAGATTATCAGAGTCAGTTGACAAGTCACCAATGAATTATTTATTTATTGTCTACTTCCTGTTATTGTACCACCTGGAATGAATCGAAGAGTGTTCGATGATCTCATGAACTTAAAGTTCTAGAAGATAACAAAGTGTTTTATTTCTTCTTTTTTAAATCTATAAAATTAGGAAATTACCAAATCTTGTAAGAATGCTAACTTCTTCTGGCTCTATGCCATGAATACAGATCCATTTACAATTACACTGATATCCTGAATTTGTTTAAGAGCCTGCTGCATATGCAGGAACTCAAAGGAGAAATTAAAGGGAAATCTGTTAAACCTAAGAAAGCACTGTCCACAGATTATGCCCGGATAAAACTCACCATACCTTCTACCATCTGGCTCTGAGAGGGTGAATGCTAAAGGCTGTGGGAAGGTGAATTCTCTGTGTTCCGCTGGCATTTCCATTGTTTTTAAGAGGTTTTAGTGGTTTGTTTAGTGTGTGCTTCCAGAAATCCCAAGGAACAATATACAGTGTGCTATTACTGCTTCCTTTCTTGTCGGAAGGAAATTACAATTCTTTAACAATTGTACATAAATACAGAGCAGCCTTTTGGCAGTGTCTAAACATATTGTCATTGTTATTGTACATTAAATAACCCCTGCTAATTCTGAGTCAACAGATTTACTGTGGGTGCTTTGCATATTATAAAAAAAACAACCTAAATATTTTAACTCTTTCTGTACCTTTATCATATATTTTGTATACAAGTATATACGTATCAGTCCATCCATCCATCCATCCATCCAGCTGTTTTACTGCATGCCTTCATGTCTGTCTGTCTGTCTATCTATTCATGCATAGCAGAGACAGCTAAGCTTTACTCAATTAGATTAGCTTTCTATCTCACTCATAGCCTAACTTATCACTGTAATGGAAGGAACCCATTCTTTCATTTGTCTTAACACAGTTGCCTGGAGGATCCAGACTTGTTTCATATCCATCTGATGTGATTCCACTTATGAAACGGATATGTGAATTAAGTAATAGATGGGAAATAGTACATCTGTATTTAATAATGGACTGCACATGGAAAGGATTCAATTCTAAAATGCACAATAACATATACAGTTCTTCCCTTTAACCCTGATATCTAAGGAGCATATATATGTTACATATTCATCCACAGGAGTTTTTTTTTTTTGGTTTGTTTTAATACCTCTTGAGATTGAGCATTAGTCCATTATCACTCACTCACTCTCTATTTTCAGCTCTGAATTAAATCAGTCCTCTTTACATCAAGGAGATAGCATGCTTCCAAATGTTCATTCTCGCATCCCAAACCTGATTGACATTTACAAGCACATTTATATTGATCAGTTTACCTTTTTTATTGCTGTATATTGAGATTACTATGTTTTACTGTGTACTTTAGATTTCATTGTTTCTATATATACACATATATATGTAGGCAGAAAAAGTACACTTTAACGTAAACCTATGCATACATGCAAAATGTGCTGAATATTTTATAAGCTAAATTTTAGATTTATAGCAAACACAAATTAAGTTCTCTCTGTTAGGATGTGAATCAGAATTGTAATCCCCGGGCTAGCCATCTCCTATAACCACAAAGCTATAAATAGCTAAGTGCTTGCTGGCCCACTTAAAAAGGCAGTGGTACCTTCATATGTCTTGGGTAACAATGGGCCAGAGTAAACCAGTGATTAGCAAATGCACAGCTTCACAGCAAGAGATTCATGAAGCTTTACATAGAACACTAGAACTATACATATTTAAGATATTTTTTTCAAATGTTACAATATTTGAAAATCTAGATACATATTTATATATTTTTTTTTTATAAACCGTTAAATATGATCATTGTTTGATTGAACTAGAAAGGAATTTGTTAGTGTCTGGGATGTCTTAGTTCTGTCCATATCTTCGTCTCTCTTATTGTTCTTTAGTTTAATGCACCTAGTGTGCAAGATGCAAAACAATTAAATTTTCTTTGTTTTCACAGAAAATACTGGACAGCAGATCTATAACCATCTGTCACTGTTTAATCAGTTTAGAAGGTGGAGTGACCCACTCCAAATACCCCTCTGAATATGCTTCTTTGGGTTATGATCTCTGAGCCTATTTAGCTTTAGGGGTCACTGTGGAAATTCGGAATGGAGGTCTAGAAGTCACACTGTAGACGGCTGTATGTGATTCATATTCATTTTTAAAAACCTTTAGCCAGGCAAGGTGTTCGTGTGTAATGCATGATTTTATTAGTTATTTCTGTGCATGTAATACAAATCACTGGAATGCTTTTGTTTAAGGGCAAACTGAATTTAAACACCTAGGAGATAATTTTGTCTGTATCTCCATTCATCCATCCATAAATCATCATTTTATGAAACAGTGGAGAGCTTTATCGTAGTGTTCTCTTTTAAAACATGAGGCAAAATGTAAAAGGGGATGGGTCACCAATGGCATGTTCCTGATGATTCCACTGGTTTCCATGGTGATAGCCTTACTTTTTTGTTTTGTAGAACACATTTTAGAACAGACCACTTTTTATCATGACAGTTGCTTTGTCCTTATACCCTCCATTCAGTTTAAGGGCTATTCTTCTACTGATTATGTGGCAATTGCAGTTTAACTTGGGTGAGAAACACATGTATAATGATTCATATATGAACTAGTACTTGCCACTGTCCAAGTCCCACCTTCTGACCGTAATGCTGTAAACCAATAGTGTGTGTCCCAAAAAGACCTGCTGCTTTTGCTTGCCCATCTCCCAAGTTCTCAAATCCTTCTACCAATGGCTTTCCCAGTTTTAAAGCATATTCATCCATTTTATTTTACTCAAAAACAGGATTTATGAAATAGTACATCTATATTCATGGAAAACATGTGCAAATATGGTGGTCTTGCACTAAATTACAAATATTCATGCAAGTTATTTTGAGGCTGCGATTCAATCTCTTCCTCAGCTTCTTTTAGATTAGCTAACAGAAATTGCATAACAAGATAACCCTGGCCACCAAGAGAGCCCGGTTCTACCCTCCCCTTATTTTATAAAGTGTGGGCTCTCTTGGAGGTTTACAAAAAAGTCTATTTAACTTATATGTATGAAACTCTTTTTTTAGTTTGAAGCGGGGTATTCCCCCATCCCTTCTCCCTTCCTTTCCTCTTGTCCTTCCACCATTTATCTTCCTCACGGTTACTTTAATTATTAATTTGTGTTCCTATTGTAACCAGCAGAAGTTATATCTTAAAATGTGTCAAGTTGTAAATTTGTTGTATTAGCGTAAAACTCACCTCACTTAAGGAATTAAAAAAGAAAATCAATATTTATTTAAACACTTGCCTTTTACTCACTATAGTGAAACCAAAACACAAAACAGAGGAATCCTTTTTAAGTAAGGATATATAAAAGCGTGATCATTTCAGAATACAACCTCATTCCATATATTTTTTTGTGTGTTTCTACATATGGACATTGGACTGTACATATGCAGATAACTATTGCTGGGCGCGCTGTGGATAAAGTTCGAACTGGTGGCTTTCTTAATACTGGTGACACCACCATTAAATGATTGATGAAAGCCAAGGGGCATTCATTTTTGTAATGCCATGCAGAGCTCCTACACTTTTGGGCTCCTAATCAAATTTGTCAAGCCTGGGGCACTGTATGATTAAACGGAAATTAAGGCTGTCACTTTTAGAGTCGCAGTTGTAACCTTTTCTGAGGTTATACTTTCAATGAAGTATTGCTGACATATTTAAAAAAATGAAATGTGAAGCCCGGTGAATTGCCTTTTCTTTGTTGTATTAAAGAAGAAGTGATATGACCCACTCGATATCCAGTTGCAAAGGCTTGATAAATAAAAGAGATATCATTCAGTGCTGTTTAAATTGGTTGTTTTGTAAGGATTTTTTTGATTGAATTATCTATTAAGATATAATTAACTGCATCCCCTAATACAGAGCGCTATCCTGTGTTCAACTACCAATGTGTCTTTTTCATAAAACAATAGGATAGTGGTACAGGATGTGATATTTCTGATAAAATGCACATATACAGTACTTTTATATACACTGCACTATATCCTTAGGTGGGGTTCATTCCGCCCAGGCACATAAGTTGGAGCTGCATTGAAGCTCCATAAAAGTGTGAGTGCACATTTTTATCTTGTTTATACCATCAATAGTTTTAAGATACTACACTATCATTTTTTCCTGTTCTTTTTCCTTGTCATTGCATATATCCAAATAAGAACTATTTAGGCATTGCATCTACCTCCTGTTTTATCTAGCACTTTCGTATAGTTGTGCTTTTTATGCTTTACCCTAGCACGGAATTGGCTACCCAATTGTCAACAAGCTCAAGAAATAATTTGTAACGAATGTAGGGTTGAACAGATACCCTACCTTGTCCTTGATAGTTTTATGGATGACATTTAGATGGTCACATTGTCAAAAAGGGCAGAACCCATGCAGAGCAGATATTTTTTTTCCCCAATGCCTAAATAACGGAAAATTAATTAAACTCTCAAACACAAGACAACATTGAGTCCCAATTGACTTCAGTTTGTTTTTCTTTTTGACTAAAAGTAATGAAGACAAGATACAACATTCTGATTAACATGTAATTACAATAATATAATCGTAATCTTTTTGAAGTTAAAACTGATGGAAGGGGTTTGATAAAAATGTCCCAGTACTTTGAAGAGACTCAATTAGCTCTCTAGTCATCGGGCTTTGGGAAATATATTTATTTCTGGAAATTTTACTTAAATCTTCGTCTTTTTAAAGAATATTTTTCTGGACTTAATCTGAGAACTCAAATTAATTAATAGAAATTTTCCCAATTAAAAAAGTATTTATGAATATATGGTTTTATATTAAATGGGTTTTTTCTTTAGTTTCACATTGAAGAAGAATTACTCAGTTATATACTGCAAGTGTGGAATAGTTTGCCCAAAATCTTTTAAGACTTTCAGATAGGAGAATGTTAGTGCAATTGTGATCTGAAAACTTTAATATAAAATGTTAGAACTATAAAGTGGCAAATCATTGAAAATTCAAGTGAGATTGTCTAGATTGAGTTGAATTTTGTGGTAGTTTTCCGCTACACTGGTCAGACATCACGAGTAATTGCTAGACAGTGACTTTCCAGCTTGTGTAATTCCAAGTATACCCTGCAGGTATTGCTCTATTTTTGGCCTCAGAGATCTTTCTTCATTTTGTTGAAAATACCTTATTTGATGTCCATTCAGCAAACATCATCATTAAAATCATTTAAGTCCATGTTAAACATACATATAAGAAAAATTCTAAAGTTTTTAAGATTTTTGTATATTTAGATTGGATTGTAGATTTTAGTGGCATGATTATTTGCCTCAATAATATAAAGTCTGCTATTAAAGGAACACTGTAGCATTAGGAATACAAATCTATATTTCAAGGACATAGTGACGCCCTGCATCCGCGCACCCCTTCCCCCCCATCCAGTGATTAAATGATTAAAACCTTTTTTTTTTCTTACCGGTTTCCAGCACCAATATCTCTGGGTGCAGGATCAGTCTTATCCTCTTGTGATATCACATCAATGGAGCAACATAATGTGCATGAGCTGTGAGTGCCTCGCACACATTAAAGTGTCCACATAGGAAATCTCAGAATCAATGCTTTTCTATGGGGAATTTGAAGATGCTGGATATCCTAATGCAAAGCATAAGGACGTCCAACATCGGTTTACGTTTCAACTCCATGAGAATACAGGAAGTGCCTCCAGTGGCTGTCTGGAAGACAGCTTGTTGTCGTGTTAACCCTGTAATGTAAACATTGCAGTTTCTCTGAAAGTGAAATGTTTTACATTGAACGGTAAAGAGGACAGGGACACTGCCACTAGACCACTTCAATGAGGTGAAGTGGTCTGGGTGCCTATAATGCCCCTTTAACAATTGTTAATAAATCACACACCATGACACTTAGCAGCATAACAAGAGAATGTGATAGGCACAATCATGTTTCATCCCCACTTACGCAGAAATAAATGTGTGCGTGAGTTACCATATTCATATTTTATGCGTATGTGCATATTATACTGTGTTTTAATGGCTACAAGCCTCTGTTCTGGTAGTGTGGATAATGTCTACATCTGTTTTTATATATTCTATAGAAACACTCAATTAAATGATGACAGTAGTATATTTAACCTTGGAAGACCCCTGAAGCCTGATGAGAAAGTTCTAAGTGATAGTGTGAGATGATGTTGTTATGCTAGTAGTGAATGTTAGACTCAATGCGTTTTTACTAATGGAAGGTAAGGTTTGATAATGTTGTCTAGTGTGTTCCCATAAGGCTGTTATCCCTATTTCCAACTCTCGATGAAGGCTAACTATATTGTGCACATACAGTGTATTGGCACAAAGCATGTAAAATACATAATGGGGAAGCAACTACAAACATACCTACAGCCTTTTTGAAGGGAGTGAACTAAATAATAAAATTAATAAACTGGTTTTATAATGACTATTGTTCTTGCCTTATTCAGGACAAAATGTCAAGTCTCAAATATTTGTGGTATGCCTTTCTCAGACCTGTGTATTACTGGTGATTTATTATTAATCATACGTTTTATTAATAAACATTTTAGAAAAAAAATGGCATTTGCCAAATAGCTTCAAAAAGGAAATTGCTAAACTTTTTATGAATACAATTCACACATGTTTTTTTTAACTGCTTTTATGAGCATATTCAATGTTTTTGGTTTCCAAAGACACATGTGTTGTGTTCTTGTATATATCATGTTTTTGAAATAATGTGTTTGTCACAACAATGTAACGCTGTTCTGTCTAGATAGAGATTCTGCTGTAGTCATTAATTACATTTTTTATTACAATTGCAATTCCAAGTTTAAAGGAATACTAACAAACACCAGGACCACTAAAACACACTGGTTATGGTGCCATCAGTGCCTTTATATTGGCTTGACGTCTAAAGTGGGGTCTGCTGGGCACTATCTCAATGCCTCCACTACTGCATAGTGAGAGCTGGACGCTCTCTTCATTGCGATAAGCCCAACAGTGAAGTGCTAAGCTCAATGGCTTTACATGATCAGCAGATGCTCTCAATCTAAGTAATAGCCCTGCCTTGCAGGACCTAGCTCAGGATAGTTAGTGGAAGCTCCTGAGCAAAAGCTACCAGCTCTCATGGAGATGTAAAGGATGTGGGGAGCATTGGCCATAGATAAGACGTCAAACCATCCTAAAGTGATTTGACCCTCATAAAGGGGCACCTTGGCGCTGCTAGCACTAAACTACTAAAGTGTACTGTAGTGGGTATGGTGCTTGGGATGTTCTTTTAAAAGCAGACAAGGATAGAATGATTCTTAACTAAATCATCACATTCAAGTAGGAATACATATTTCATATTGGCTCTCCAAAAACAACAGATTAATGCCTATTCATCTGCTTGAGCAGAAAATGGAAAGAGGGGGCATTTAACCCAATCCTATTGACTATTTGCAAGAGATCATATCTATTTTAATGTTCTGTTTCATTATGTATTTTATGGAAGCACATAAATAAGCAAGGGTATTCAAATATAAAATTACCAGCTAAAACAAAGGAGGCTGGCAAAATTGAAGTGGTCTCACCAACCCTTCTGAGGGGGGGACCTTCCTATGTGAAAACGGAGTTCTGGGCTGCCAATGTCATGTGTGCTCGGGGTGCAGCTAGCACCAACACACAGGTGCAAATAATTTAGTATGTGCAGTGTTTCAAGATGAAACACCGCACATACTGACTCCTAATACCATGAACTCTTCTAATCACTGAAGTGGTCATGGTAGTTGGACTAAACCTTTCATGTTAATATTCATTATTAAAAACCTCTGTAATAGAGTTCTGTGCTGTCTTTTTAGTTGCCTATAAGACCATCACAGACGATAGTTAAGAATAAAGGCATGTTTGACAAATCTAAACCCTAAATAACCTGTAAAAATATTACTATTTGAATAATTTACTGATTGATAATTATTTCCCGTTATTTTCCGCCAGGCTTCAGCTCCTGTTGTCAATGTAGTTTACAAAATGACTGTGAAGCCAAGCCAATATACCATTTTTACTGATGGTCAACCCAAAATAGAGACTCTGTGCTAATTTAATGGGTCCCCACTGGTTAGGACAGGCACAATGGATTTTTCAGGCCCCAGGCAACTGCTCGCAACTAATAACTTAATGTGACAGCTCTAACCTCCCCATTACAGCAGAAACCACGTTGACACTAAAGGATTCTTAAAAAATATATTTTTCCTGAATTTATTTTATTATACATTATTTTACAGTGAACAAAATAAACCGTTTTGCTAGTTTTACAATTGAAAACTACTGATATTGAAGGTATATTTCCAAATTAATTGTTGAACTAGATCATTTGTTGAGAGACTTTTTAATTTTGATGCATTTCAGCTGACAGATGACGTTTAAAAGGTAATCACAAGAATTGCCTCTCAGTTAAAAAAATATACACATTCAATGCACGACACCTCTTAATTATATCACGCCGTATTTATATCAGAGTACAGAAGTGATTTATTGCATTTTGGGTCAATATGAAATGAATCAAATTAAAATTCAAAAGAATTAACAATAAAATGGTTGTTTAAATTATGATTAAAATATTTTGTATCAAAATTATCTTCAAAAATATATTTTTGGGAGATAAATTGTGAAAAACAATATTTATTTTATTAAAATGTTATTTATTGTCCACACTAATGTGGATACCACGCCATATCAGACCAAAATATAGAGACATGCTGCCAACAACCAGGTTAACTCTATGCATATGGGACACACACAGAACAAAAATGGGGCCCATACCACACCCATCACCAGCTATGAAACTACAAGCTCTTAGGACACTCATACCACAATTTAATGCAAAAGAATGGGCTACCCAAGGCATTACTTCCTTACATCAGATAATGGACAACAATAAACTAATCCCCTTTGAGCATCTACAAACGATATATAAAGCACCAAACACACTAAACTTCATGTACATGCAAATACAGTCATGGTTCCGCAAACACCATCTCCCAAACACCTTACCCAGGCAAGATTGGCAACTATCACTCATCGAATATTTATGTATACAAAGCAAACCACACACCAATCTTATTTCCCAACTGTACCACACAATTATCCAAAAACTCCACACTGCAAAACCTTCCTTCATATCAGCTTGGGAATCAGATTTCCAAAAGCACTTGGAAGAGTCCCAGTGGACCCGCATATTCACGGCAAATAAAAACTTAACACTATGCACCACACAAGTAGAGATGTCTAGGAAGCTGTTTTACCGCTGGCACCTCGTCCCAGCTAAACTAAAACACATCAACCCCCAAACATCAGGCAAATGCTGGAGAAGTAACGAACACCCAGGCACGGTTTACCATATATGGTGAACATGCTCAAAAATAACACCATTCTGCGCAGAAATCACAAAGTTAATTGCAGACACCTCAAAAGTGATAATGCCTCCACAACCTGAACAATATCTACTACAATTGTTCCCTCTAAAAGCAACAAAAACCACGAAATACCTCATATATTACATACTCATAGCGGCTTTCTAGATGATCAGCAGGAACTGGCTGTCGCCACATACCCAAAATTGGCAGCTTGTGTCCAAACCATAGAATCCTCTAAAAGATATGAAACCATGGCCAGGAAAACAACTCTCCCACAGAATTTTTGGGTAGAAGCATGGAAGCTGTGGAACGACTACAAGATAAAAATCCAACCTCACTCAACACAGATTGTAACTGGACCGAATAGTTAACCATTTACCAGAGACGCACAATGATAAAGTGCAAACTGGCTTGACCACTACCCCCTCTCCCCCACACCTACCCCATCACCCCTGTTATATTATGTCCAAAAAGTACAGAGTGCAGAGGATCACTAACCTAAGCAACTAATATAAACAATGGATCTCAAAAATAGAAATGTTTAAATGTTTAAATAATCAAATGACTGTAAGAACACAGACAAAGACTACTCAATATGAATGTACGTAACATTGTATGTAACACTATGTAACAACATAAAAAAGATGGAATATGTGAATATACTGTAACTCTGTACCACCCCAAAAAATGCAAAACAAAAAAAAGTTATTTATTGTAATGTTATGTCATTTTCTCAGATCTATAAATATATTTTTTGCAGTAGATTTTAACAATTCCCAATTAAAATTTAATGGGTGAACTAAACAAATGGTAATGTAAACCCCTTGCAATGTTCAATAGTGTCCATTTGACATGTTAATATTTTCATTTACTATCTTGAATATCTCCATGACTGGTTTTGGCAATCTCTGACTTCTCACATGTGTGACCAATTAAACATTGGAATGATATTTCAAGGTGCATATTATATGGTCATTAGTTATTGGACTTCTATAGTAATGAGTGATTTGTATGTCAAATCACTGGACTTATGGAGTCTTATATGTGCTTTCCTATAAAGGTAGGTGATACAGGGCTTAGTCAGATTCAGCAGTCCTCATAAAGTAATTTGTCTTGAAAAGTGACTTGGATCAAAGAGTCATCTCGAAGAACACTTTCTGAATAACTTATGCTAAATTCCCTATCATCCAGTTATGCCTACTGTAATATGCAAGCACTGTTTTTATAAATCTTCATGTATAACTAGAAAATAGGCTAAATAAACCTGTTTTATTTTATTTCTTTCTATATTTAAGTAGTGAAGTCATAAACTGCTGACCAAGAGTAAAATTAACATATTTATTAATATTTTTTTCTGCAAATGTTTAACAATGTAAACACTACCAATAACAATGTAAACATTACCAATACAACCCATTTTTCAGATTTTTTTAACAAGAAGCTATGATTATTAGGCAATTTGTTTTTGAATGAGAAGAAATGTTGACCTAATTAATGTGACTGATCATTAAACTGGGGTAGAAAAACATCACTCTTCCTATGGTTTATTTGTTTTTACTTGATTACAGAAACACAGAATTTTACAGTTTAAATCAAAATGTACTGCCTGATTTAATATCTATTTTACTGTGCTTATCGTTTTTAGGGGATATTAGTAGTTAAAAAATTTAAAAACCAACACCATTTATACTAAGTGTTTTCATTTTCATCTACAATGTCACTTTCAATTTAGAGAACACTACAGCAGGGAGAGAGTTTTACCTTTATGGAATCATCACCATTAAGAAGATGAACATATTTCTAGCTACTCCTAAATCTTTCCTAAGCAAACAATAAAAATAGGATATGGCAATGCTTTTGTGTTCTGTTAAAAATGTATGTTTTTTGAATCTGTGCTACTGTAGTAAATAAGACTGATGAAGTATTATAGAGCTCTTTCAGATTGTCTATCTATCTATCTATCTATCTATCTATCTGTCTGTCTGTCTGTCTACTTTTCTATCTATACAGTGCATTCAGAAAGTATTCAGACCCCTTAATTTTTCACATTTGTCTGTATTGCGGCTGTATGCTACAATTGTTTACATTGTTTTTCACATCAATCTACACTCAATGCCCCATAATGACAAAGCAAAAGACAGATTATTGAACACTTTGCAAAACTAGAAGAAAAAAAACTGAATTATCATATTGACATGAGTATTCAGAAACTTTGCTATGTCACTTGAAATTTAGCCGAAATGCATTATTTCTCTGGATTATATTTGAGATGTTTCTACACTTTGATTGGAGTCCACCCGTGGCAAATTCAATTGGTTGGACATGATTTGGAAAGCAACACATCTGTCTATATAAGGTCTCACAGGTGTAAATATATATCACAGTAAAAACAAAGTCATGAGTCATGGGAACTGCCTGCAGAGGGCTGTTATGAGGCACTGTTTTGGGGAAGGCTACTTAACATTTAGGGTACATTGAAGGTTCCCAAGAGCACAGTGGCCATCATAATCCTTTAATGGCGGAAGTTTTAAATAAACTAGACGCTTCCTAGAACTGGCATCCTTTCCAAACTGAGCAATTGGGGTAGAAGGGCCTTGGTAACTGGTAAGGAAAGTGACCAAGAACCTTATGGTCACTGTGTGTGTGCACCAGAGAACATATGTGGAGATAGGAGAAACTTGTTGAAGGACATCCATTGCTACAACACTCCACTGATCTGGCTGATATTGTTGTCTGCCAAGATGGAAACCTATCCTCACTGCTTACTGCAATACACTATAGAGCCTGCTGAGGGACAAAGCCTGACTGAGTGTCAACTCTG
This sequence comes from Pelobates cultripes, assembly GCA_933207985.1. NCBI lineage: Eukaryota > Metazoa > Chordata > Amphibia > Anura > Pelobatidae > Pelobates > Pelobates cultripes. The sequence continues at coordinate 48,097,858 of OW240915.1, read as the reverse complement.
GTAATGTCCTTGAGTGGCTTAACTGGAGCCTGGACTTGGGCAAAATAGAGTATCCCTGGAGAGACCTGAAAATGGCTGCCCACCAACAGTGTCCTTCTAATCTGACAGAGCTTGTGTAGATCTACAGAGCTGAATGGCAGAAACCAACCATACCCAGGTGTGCAGAATTAGTTGCATCATATCTAAAAAGACTCGAGGCAGTAATCACTGCCAAAGGTGCTTTCACAAAATACAAAGTTAAGAGTGTGAATACTTATGTCAATGTGACATTTCAGGTTTTGGTTTCTGTTTAAAATATTTGCAATGGTATCAAAAATCTCTGTGCTACTTTGCAGTGTAGATTGATATGAAAAAAATAATATTTAAACCATTGCAACCATGACTGCAACAAGTAAATCATGAAAAAGCGCAATGATTTCTGAATGCACAGTGTATTTATACTATAACTAAAACTCATACACTAATAAAAGGAGTGTATTACTCCTACAATAATTTTAATAGCTCTTGTTTTCCAAATGAGTGAAACATGATATGTGTACCATGTTTATGTCATTGAGAGATGGGGGAAGGCTAGGCTATCATACAACCTGCTAAATCTGAAAGGATAGCTGTGCAGATTTCATTAGCTTTAAACTGTAATGCCTTTTAAAATTGGGTGGATTATAGTTGTAACCTTTTTACTGTGTGTGAGAATTTTCCATAATTTGATCATTTTCATTGAACTTCTAAACTGCCATGTAATGCCAAGTTCATGTCTCAAGGTGTCAGTTCTGGTTCCACTCATAATATATGGGCAGCTCATCCCCATTGTATATAAAGGCACTCAAACTGTTTCAATAGTTTATGTCAGAACAGAGGGGGCTAGAAAGGAAAGTTTAAGTGAATCTTTTATGCCAGTCATGATCTCCTAATTGAGATCACAATTTCAGCAATATCTTATGCTAGCCAAAGACTAGCAGTAATGGCTACAAACATGGAAAGTATATATACTTTTGGAGACTTCACCAGCACAATGTATAGGTTATCAGTATTCAGTATGTGTGATCCACATAATTTGTGAATGTTTGGTTCCCTTTAAATAATGTCAGTTTAGGAGGCTCTGATTCATGTCTTCTACAGGCCACTGACAAGCCATCAACTTATAAATGGATGCATAGCAATAATTGTGCTAAGTAATATATGATAGTTGTAATAACTAAGTTAGCTACCAAACTGCCTCTAGTGAATATCCACCTTGGAGAATATGTATTATATATACATAAAAGTATTAAATGCAATACATTTGTGCTTTATACTTACATAAATTGTGTGCAACTGGACATTACACAACTGAACATTATACAATACAATAAATTAATTGTTAAAATAGGTGTGTGATAAAATTACGTTATCAATAAAGTTTAGAATTCTCATCAAAATGTATAATTGTGGGCCATAGTATATTAGACCTAAACAATCCCTCCAGCCCACAGTCAATGGGACTGGAGAAAAACATTGGATATAAACAAAGCACAATAAATCTACTAGGCTTTTTTGTTTTCTGTTTGCTTTTATCTCTGTCAAATTCTAACATTCTTGATAATGATTAATGTTAAGTAGCGTTCTGATCACTGACTGGTTACGGAGCAGAATTACTTCCAATTTGTACAGAAAGTGCTCTCAGGGTTGGGTAGCTCATTGTAAAGCATGTGAATTTATTTCCATACTTCACAGGTGATGAATATCAATCAGTGCTGGATATACGGCCTCATGAGCCTGGAGCTTAAAGTATGATGCCCTAATGAGAGAAGTTGAATTTACATATTAATTGTCATAGTAGTTGTGAGTTGTGACGAATTCAGTGTGTTACAGTAGTATAGCTAGTATAATAAACCTAACACTGATCCATATGGACTCTAAATGTTCCCCCTCTGTATTATTGGAAACAGAAAATCATCCACCACACAGCACAGTGAGTATTATGCTGTGACTGCGAGGCAATTCATAAATAAAACAAACTATACCAAATACCTAACAAGTAGAACATGGATAAAATGGGAACAAAAATCAGAACATTACATTCTAGCTGTTATGAGCCTATTTTACATGATAAGCCTGGAGCCACCACTTCGAAAGCCCCTATGTTAATCCAGCCTTTGCAACCAATGCAAAAACAACTTCTCAATCAGTTTGTTTTCAAAAATTGTTAGTGTTAATTGCAGCAGTTTTTCAATTCTAATACTTCTTAATGTAACAATGTAACCCAATATTGTTTAAAATATGCATGTATGATACAATTACCTTGGATTTCATTAAAAAATAATACAGAATAATGAGTATCAAGCTAAATTGTGAGATCATTTAAAGCACTTATTGTTTGGGACTGTTTTTCGTACAGAAGAAAATTAAGATAAGTGAAAGTGATCTTTAACATCAGCAGCTTGGTAATTAGGTAGTAATGACAGTGTTGGAGAATGCATTGAACATTAATCTACGTTATGAGATGAATTTGTATGTAATCAAAGACTTTGAAGTTTAAAATACCTCATTCATGTTTAAGGATCATGTCAAATCAAATTCAGAGGCTGATGCTATGCGTCCATATGAAATCAGAATTATTCAGTTACTTACAGAAGCCTTTCTGGCTGCATCTGACCATCAATCCTCTGTTGTCAACATAAGGCAGACCATTTAGTTAGCCTTTGGCGATGCAATGCTTTTGATCTGAGTTCACCAATCTACAAGGGTAGAATGGACATGTCTGGGTTATATAAATACAAATACCTGGGCCTTGAGCCCAAAGCAAATTGTGGTGGTGTCCAACTCAATCAAGTAATTCTTGATGCTCCAAATCTTGGCCAACCAGCCTCACTGCAATAGCCCCTACTTGGATATAATAACTATCATCCTTCTCCAGTTATTACCATTTAAAAACATAATTACCATGCAGCAAATAATCTCCTTCCCTCTTCACCCTGGTGTCATGATATCCTCCTAACGACAAATTCACAATATTCCCACCACAGTATCACCATTTCCTTTGTCTCAATCTCATCCACCCTCCAGCCCCTTGTAAAAGGCTATCTTTTTAGCCTTTGCTGCACATCCACAGATCTTCTTCCACAGTCCTCCTTTCCTAATATCTTCTGCAAGCCTCTTCATTCATTTTCTCTGACTAAAAGCCCCCTATTGCCATCCCTTTCACTGGTTTAACCCATCTCACTGGCATGAGTATGTACTAGAGATCAATGCTTTGGTTCTCTAATAATGGAGCCCTGGTGCGCAATGAATGTGACAGCAATAGAAAATTCCTGAACTTTGCCAATGAACATCTGAATGATTCAGAGGAGAACTGGGTGAAAGTATTTTGGTCAGATGAGACCAAAATTAAGCTCTTTGACAACAACTCAACTCTTCGTGTTTGACCTCTGTGCCTCTGTGATTGCCAACAAGGGTTTTGCTACCTACTACTAAGTCAAAGGGGTCAAATACTTATTTCACTCATCGACATGCAAATCAATTTATAACTTTTTTGACATGTGTTTTTATGGATTTTTTTTTCTTTGTTATTCTGTCTCTCACTGTTAAAATACACCTACCATTAAAATTATAGACTGATCATTTATTTGTCAGTGGGAAAACATTAAACATCTAAAACTTTTTCCCCTCACTGTATATTCTTGAAAGACAAATGATTTAGCATGGGTGGGAGATTAAAAGAGACAGAGAACTTTTGTAGAGATCCAGGACAATATAGACCCACCTCTTGAGCAACATCCTTAGATGAAGAGTATGTTCAATGTAGGCTTTTTTAAAACATTTTTTATAGGAGATTGAACTGAATTAAATGTGTACATTTTAGACAATTCATAAAAAAGGCTGATTGGTGGGTCAAGGCCTTATGATTATCAAACAAACTCTGGCTGGAGCCAGATATAGCCTAGTGAGCAGACATCCTACCTGTTAACTACACACAATTCCAATATTGAGAGATTTAAAATTGCATGTCTGGCAGGTAAAAACTAAGATAATGAGATAGTTGCATGAGGTATAAATAAAAAGGATCGCCTTGTGTGATGATCATATAGTACAGGTTGTGTGCTATTTCTTGATCTTAGTGGAGCCTGAACTTGCAGATAAAAGGATACTAAAAGAACCCAGACTACTTCATCTTGATTAAGTATTCGGGGCCCTGGGCCCCTACCGTTTTAACACTGCAATGTAAAACTTTGTTTTGTAGGAACTGTAATATTTTCATTTTCAGGGTTAAACACAAAATGTGCTTAGATAAGAACAGTCTTGCAAAATGTAGACAAAAATTTCAATCAAGAAAAATCAAAACAAGAGCAATATTTACATATCACCTATTTGTTTTAAATTCTACTCAGGGGATAACTCTTTGCAATACACGGTTTAGTGAATAGACAATTACATATACCTGGTCTGGAAGTACATACAGTACATATATAATTAGCAACAATAGTTGAGTTCTGTTTTATTTCTGATATTAAACAGTCTTGTAATAGTTATTAAACTTACTTTTTAATAGAGGATTGTTACCAGGATTTGTAGTACTGTGTTTACTTTTCCCGATATTAAAGAAATATGTATTTGTCAGGTTTGAAAAAATAAAATTAAAAGTATAAAAACAACACCTCTTTATCCCGTAACTTCTCCATATTCTCTCCCTGTCAATCATTATTACAAGTTCTGACCTTCACACCCGGCAGTCACCATAGAGAAAGTATACAGAGCGAAGGAGAAATGAAACAACTTTTCTACTTTTCAACTTTGTTTACACATTTGCTTTGGTACTGCCTTCTCTGAACTGGTTTATGCTGAAATTTGCTAAATATTTAATATAAATTTAAAAGAAACGACGCACCATATGAAAAAGGTTAACACGAATGATAGATTTTCAATGTTTTATGCAACAGAGTTAATTCCAAATTCCAAAGAATTTACTTTTCTTTTTAAAGAAACATATTGGTTCTATATTTTTCTTCATTTTATAAAATACGCAAGCCATTTTTGGCAGATCACACACACACTCACACACTCACACACACACACACTTTTTAGTCAATATAAGTGAAAAATCAAAAAGTAACTATATTTACAGATCACTGCTCTCTAAGCACTTGATAATCACGTAGTGCTTTATTATTGCTGCATCTAGCTCCTCAAATGAAATATGACCTTATACATTAAGTTAGTTCTCCTACCACATCCCCCTCACATTTCCCATGAGTATCTTCCTTCAAGCTTAATGGCATGACCTCTTGTTATAGACAGTATTTGCTGCTTGAAGATGCATTTCTTTGTTAGCTCATTTATAGTTATTATAACGTGTGAATCTGTCCAGTGTTTCCCGTAGTGATAGTGCTCTATATATAAATAAATGTAAACCATTCTATAACCATGCAATTTTAATAACAACTCAACAAGCACGAGGTACGTAATGTGCTCATGTTGTCATATGATTGTGGCTGGAATTGTATCAGATAGAAGGATCAGTTTACTATTATTATTATTATTACTATTAAAGCATTTTTTTGTAAATTTAAATATAAACATAAAATACAAATTGTTTTATTTTCACAAGTTTCAGAAATGCTTTTTACTAATAGTGAGTCCCTTAGCACAGTGGTGCAGGGTGCAATACAAAATGTGGTGTCTATTGTGATTTTATAAGTCAGAGGAATTTCCAAGCTAGAGTTTCTTAGAAAACCATAATTAAATGTCCATCTCTATGTGTCAGGGTGGGAACCACCACTGCGTCCCTGTCAACTGGCTGCAATGCACAGGGATTGCCACTCTTCTTTTATTCTCTTAAAAATCTTAATAATAATAATAAATTATTTTTATTATTATTATAGTGATTTTTTTTAAATTGATTTATTTTTTGAAAAACATTCTGGGACTCAGAAAAATATATTATACTTAAGTCTGAACAGGGTGAGACACACAGACCTCAAAAGTTGCAAAATAATAAAATTAAAAAAAACTTCATGCAGATTGTCAGCAGCATAATCATATATCAGGCTATTTATTATTATTATTATTATTATTATTATTATTATCATTTATATAGCATTAGCATACACTATGGGGATATAACATCATAAAGGACCACTAGAGACATCCAACCTCTCAATGAAATGAGTATAATAGTCCTGTAGTTCTGTATAACATTGCAGTTTTTTAGAAATGTCAATCTTTACATGCTGGATTAAACCGCATGTGGCAGTCACAAAACTCATCACGTGATTGCAGACCTCATAGGAAAGCATTGACTGAATGCGTGCGGCGCTCACCATGAATGCTCATTAGGTTCCCAATGTTCTTCTATGAGGAGCATTGGACTGGATGGACTCAGGAGGAAGCCAGCCTCCTCCATGAGGAACAGGGAGGTGGAGAGATAAGAAGCACCAAGGCAATAATTCAAAAAACATATTTTTTATAAATGTTCATGCCAGATCGGGGGCCTTGTTCGTAGAGAGATGGACACTGAAGTATTAGGAATACATCTTTGTATTCCCAATGCTTTAGTGTTGCTTTAACAGGATACATTAGGTCAGGGATAGGCAACCTTCAGCACTCCAGATGTTGTGGACTGCATCCCCATAATGCTCTTACACCCATATTGCTTGCAAAGCATCATCGGAGGTGTAGTCCAAACCATCTAGAGTGCCGAAGGTTGCCTATGCCTGCATTAGGTTATTGAGGACCCTGCTGGAATGAGTTGTCCATCTACTTTGTATTTAGAAGTTCTTGCCTTCCTGGTGTCACATCAAGCACCATTTAGCACATCTGCCTTTTTTCTTTGTGTGTGCTCTGTTGCTGTAATGATGGATACATTTTTAGTTGGCCTGAAATACTGCCTCATATTAATGCACAATTTATACAAGTTGCACAAGGTAGCCAGCTTTCTGTAACCTGCAGAAATTCTGCTTTTCCATGTTCATGAGCCCTAATACCACTGGTGTCACCTGTATTTGTGCCTCCACAAAGTGCTGATGGACTGCGGTGCGCATGAAGACATCAAGATAGACTTTTCAATAAATAAATAAAAATAGTGTCATGTGATATATTTTGGGAGTTTGCAAGGTATGGTATTGTCTGGGATGCCTTGTGTATGTATGTATGTATGTATGTATGTGTGTATGTATGTATGTATGTATGTATGTATGTATGTATGTGTGTATGTATGTGTGTGTGTATGTATGTATTTACTCGTTTGATAATGGGTACAAGAATATATTGCTGTGTTAGGATGGATGTGTTCACATGAATGCATGCATTTATGAAGGGTATGTGCATAAACGTATTGAATTATGGAGGTATATGAGTATATATAGTGTGATGAAGGTAAGTTAACTTGTGTCAATATTTGATTATGTAAAAGTAGACGTATGATTGCGAATGTATGTATTTACATATGTATCAGTGGAAGAAGCTGAACATATCTAAAATTATTAGTGTGGTATTCATGGTGAAGAAAACCAAAAAAGGATCAGATGATCAACCAAATTATTATCAAATCATCATCGTCATTAGGCGAAACATATAATATCACTAAATATAACAATCGTAATCAGCACAAAAAAAACATTTTCAAGTATAGAATATTTATTGTTGTTTTCTTTTTAATGTTTTACATGAGTACGACTCAGATTACAAGCACTAGTGTCAGGAAATGAACACTTGTTTTCCATATAAAATGGTTAGTTTTGCAGTGGGAGCATTGTATATACATAAATTATATATAAATCATAGCTAATCAACCAACAGATGTAGTAGTGAATGTCTGTAAGAAACAGACCTCAAACATAATTTGTGTATATATTAATTTTGCAAGCACTAGACTCAGAGGCAACTGGATTAAAATGTTCTAATTAAAAACAGGAAAAAATAGAAATATTTTTTTTTCATTTTCATTGTTTTTCATTTGTTGAATTAAAATTAGCTTATAGTTATTTGTAAATATTACTATATATTTAAATTCTATAGTTACTGTAATGACAATAATAATACATTATGGTTTTACTGTTTGCTGGGGGGGGTTGGCGCCGACAACCTAATGGCACCACAAGTACTGCATCAGCATTTCATATACTATATGAACAGATAGTATTTGCCATCTGTCTTGTATTTAGCCGAGCAGAGAGTAACCATATTTAATATGTCAACTACTAAGCTGAATTTATTTCAATAATTTCACATCCTAACACTGTGCATGATAAGTCACAGCATAAACCACATGAGTGAGCATCAAAAGAAAGTTAATTTACTACACCTAATTTGCAAAAAGTAAGACATCACTGTCCAGATTTGTATTTTTGGACCACAAAACTTCCATCCTTCAAAGTTATTTTATTTGTCCATATCTTGAAATATATTGTCACAGAAGGAAATATTAAAATATGCATGTGCCTGTCCTGATGTCCCCTCCATCTCAAATACTTGAGGTTGATTTATCAAAGCAAAAATTGGTGCCATTCTGGGAAAAAGTGCTAAATAAGAAGCAGTCACTATGGAAGTCAATAGAATGTGTCTCATTAGTACTTTGCACCAAAAATCGCACCTGTTTGCCTTAACAAATCTCCCCCATGGTGTCCCAATATCAAAAAAGTGTTTGTGTGCGATAGTATACTAAGGTTTGTGGGATTCTTCTGTTTTGTTTTGTTTTTAAACTAATTTTAGTTATTTTTTTGTTTTTTTACATTATATTGCAGAGCATTTACTAGCATGTCTTATGTATATATTACATTTTATGTTCTATAAAGTGATGACTTGTCATATTAGCATGGGAGATTCAATTTAAATTTTAAATAATGACTGATATTCCACGCATGGATTTTATCTATATTACATTGGGGAGGGGGTGCAAGTATTGGCTTTGCAGCTTATCTAGTTACATCTAAAACTCCAGGACACTTCACACAGTGAAAATGTGAGCAATCAAAATGAAATGCTCAGCATTATAAGATACTGTAGTATTATATCTGATCAGCCTTCAGATAAACGTTGAATCATTTACACTGTATCTATTTTGCTCTGCCTTATGAAATGACAGCCTTTGGGCTATGGATTTACAGCCTTCTCCAAGTACTCACAGCAGAAAATATAGCACTTCTCATTTCAAGTTTGCAGGAACTACAAAGCCGCAGTCCTCTCAGAAGTCTCCCTTTGTACGTTGTTTGATCTATGGCTCCAAGTTAAAGGCTTTTACTGTGATATCCATGGAAAGCCATATTAGGAGAAGACATCACAGCAGGGCATTTATGTATCATTAGTTGCAACTCCATTTCTTTCACTTTGTTTTATTGTTCTGCTTTAAAATAATGTATATAACACAAAGTGTCACTATAATAACTGTCACTCCTACTCATTTTGGCATTTACCAGTTTGATGTTGATTTGATGTTATTTTTCACTTATTTTTTAATTTACCTTTTAAAAACCCATCATTTTGTTTGTGTGCTTTAATTATATAAAAAAAAAAAAGGTTTTCCCCATTATAACACCATTATTTAATGATGCAGCCAGATTAAAAGCAAATATTTAGCCATTAGACTTTTATGTTATATCTTTTATGGTACAATACTATTTTTTTTTTTTTTTTTAAAGATTCTGAACTACACTGAAAGATAATTGCAATTAAGATAATCGTAATTGACTGGGAATATTCACAAGATTTTTCATCTTGTCTCAAAAGGTGCCTTCATTCATTACCTCAGCATGGTTAATGATGGAGAAAGAGGAGAGGCATCCCTCTGCTCTTTATCTTCGTGGACCACAAGTAAAAGTGGTTGCTGTGACTACAAGAGCCTTGAGACTGCTGGGATTAGTGACCCTGCAGGGGCTGCATCCTTATGTGTCCCTTATTACTGCTCATCATTATTATTATTATTTTATTATTTAGATAGCACCAGCAACTCATCAACTCTGTTTTATTTAAACCCATTAAGGTGTAAGCAACCTTCAGTACTCCAGATGCTGTGGACAACGTCTCCCCTGGCGCTTTGCCATCATTACGGCAGTATGAGTATTATGGAAGATGTAGTCCACAACATCGGACATGCTGAAGGTTGCCTACCGCAGCCTTGTACCATGACTTTTAGTATTACTTCCAATCATATGGGTTATGAGCTAGATATGTAATAAATCTACAACTAAATATTGGTATGGTAAGTCTGAGTAGTTTATGTGATTGATCAATATGCAAAAGACAATGAAAACATATAATTTGATATATATACATACTTAGGCAGTCACAAACCTTTTAATCATTCTGATTAGGCCTGTGAGTTCTTGACAAAGAAATAGCATTGCATCTGATTGGATTTTGGGTACCAGTGGTTTGTACGTTTTCATCCAATTTGTTTCATGGTTAACTGGTTAACAGATTTGTTATTACGCAGTAATCATTGTCACTATGAGAAGTTACAAAAGGTAACACACCTTTTTCCTACGATGGCCTTGCTTTTATATTGTTGGATAGGCTTTTAAAATAACTTCATATTTTTGGATAAACTTTTATAATAATTAAAAAAAATTGAAGAATATTTTTACATTTTTATATATTTCTTATCTCTAAACTACTGCAGAATGTTACAGGGAACATGACCCTCCAGTCTTACTGCTCAATTATCTGCCATTTAGAAGTTAAATCCCTTTGTTTTTAAACCATAGTCACACCTCCCTGCATGTGACTCACACATGTCTTTCTAAACACTTGCTGTAAAGAGTCATAGAAACATAGAATGTGATGGCAGATAAGAACAATTTGGCCCATCTAGCCCCATTAGATTCATCTAATGTTTATACTTCTTGTACTGTAAATTCTGTTTAATTTAGAAGTTCTTATGTCCTGCTCTGCTAAAAGCTTTCTAGACTCTGCAGGAACCTACTTTGTATAATTAAAGTTCAATTTACAGAGCAGGAGATAAAAACTTTTAAAGTACGTTACATCTGATTTAAAATGAAACCATATGTTATTGCGGGCTGTGTGAATCACAGCCAGGGGAGTTTTTCAAGAGCCTATTCTGAATATCACATTTATAATATTCACTATGTATTTAACTGACGCAAATAATTAATACAGTCTAGAAAATGTGTTACGTAACGAACAAAAAAACAAAAAGCACCATGTATATATGGTATATCATATACATTGTAAATGCAGATGGTGTTAAAGGACCACTATAGGCACCCAGACCACTTCAGCTCAATGAGCTATGGGCGGTTTGAATGCATGCGCGAGGTTCTTGCCACACATGCACATTCGGCGCTGACGTCGGCAGGGGGTGGAGATTTCCTCAGCACAGAGGGAGTCCGGCGCTGGAGAAAGGTAAGTGGCTGATGGGGTGATAACCCCTTCAGCCCAGCAGGATGGGGGCTCTGAGGGTGGGGGGGGGACCTAATGACCCTATAGTGCTACGAAAACAAGTTTGTTTTCCTGGCACTATAGTGCTCTTTTAACTTGTAGATTATTTTTGTTTGTTTATTTGAGATGACATTTCTGCTTTTTAGAGAATATCAATTTACCTTTCAAAATCAAAATGAACTTATGAAGGACAAACTTCAATGGTACTTCTCTCAGGGTATGATTGATTGAATTCTGTGTTGCTGAATCATTACCAAATTTCTCGATTCACCTGTTGATTGACATGGAAAGCTATTACTTTATTACATAGAGAGTTATTACATTTATCAGTACAGTTCATCTGAAACATTTTACTCTTAATTGCTAGATCACAGAGTCCATAAACTAGCCAATATATTGTTTAGTCTATGAAGCCTTGTCACTTTTTTTTATCATTCATATTCATTCATATTTTTTTATCTATTTTCTTGTCAATTCCCTCTGAAACTCACTTCTTGCAGAAGATATATGCTTTATCCCAATTGGTTTTCATTCTTAAAGGATTTTGCTTCTTAATTGAAAATGTAAAGCTTAGTTTGTTAGGGAAACCAGAGTATGTATGTAATCATACCGAGAGTAACCTATATAAAAAGAACCAATAGGCAAGCTGAATGCACATTCTTAGTTTAAAATAAGACAATACATGCTATTCTCTAAAATTGAAGGAAATAGCTTGACAAGTAATGTTAACACTTTTTACATTGTTTACTGATGATTATCAGTGCCATTAACTGTTGCAATAAATGATATCTCAAAGGAGTCTGGATGTCCATTGGTTGATTGAGACAACTTCCTTTTAAATTTGTCAACTAATGCTGTCTCCAGTCAGTGACTTTATTTATAAGTAAAAAAAAAATATCTATCTATCTATCTATCTATCTAGCCATAAGTTAATACATATTACAATACATAAAATATTTGAAATTGCATAAGGTAAGTACTCACTTGGATATTTAAACCATATTGTATGGAAATTGCTAAACATTTAAGTTAAATAAAATATTTAAGATTAACACTATAAACTTTGTCCTGCATAACTAACACTAATTATTAGACTTGGTGATTTGTTTCATACCAAACTGCAATTTGTCTGAATTCGGGCCAATCCGGTGATCGGTCGATTTCCCAAACTAATAGACAAAATATAGCGGACTCGCAAACCAAACATAACACATAATGGAAGAGTATCTTCTTTTTGATTTGTGACCCTGAATTCCAGTCCTGGCATAAAAAAAAACAACCAAACAGATGATTGATGGGGGAAAAAATTGATTGCTTGCTAAAGACAGTTATTAAATGTTGATATTTTTCAAAGATTGTATAATATATGATATATATATATATTTCCTGCTCGAATGTTTTATTTTATTTTTTTGCCTTGATCTGTTAACCAAATAGTGGGAAAATACTCTTATCCATATACTAAAAAATAGGTACATAATATTTATATTATGTACACTTTTGCAATACAGTGATTATTCACACCCTTTGGTTCATCTAATTAATTTCCTGTCACTTAGCCAAGTCATCAAATGGGAAAATATTTTGGGAAAATATTTCAGCCAAACTGAATTTTTTCACCATGCATAAATGTACTATTTACTATTGTAAGTTCCAGGTAGAACTCTATAATGCCATGCTTGTACTCTTTTATCATCATAGGAAGAACTATCATCATAGGAAGAGTTTTTCACTAAAGTTTGAATTGTTAGGAATTCAAAGGGGATTTTAAAGTTTAGGTCAAGAAATAAAAACTGAAAACATAGTTGTCTTGGTAAGTTTGCAGAGCTGCAGACCATGTGTCTCGCGTGCACTGCCCAATCAGAGCATTGCCACGGTTTACCACGGCAACGCTCTGATTGGGTCTCGCCAGATCTCCGGAAATGATGGGGACCACCAGGGACCCCATCGGACCACCAGGCAGCCCCCACTGGACCATCAGGGATTTAAGGTAATTGTTTAGTCCCCCCCTGCATCACCCCCCCTCTCCTCATCACATCACCCCCCTCCCTCTACTCATCACCCCCTCTCCCCATCCACATCACCCCCCCTCCTCTCCTCATCGCCCCCTCTCTCATACCCCCGTCTCCTCATCACATCACCCCCCCCTCCCTCTACTCATCACCCCCTCCTCCTAATCACATCACCCCCCTCTCCCTCATCACCCCATCCATCACCCCTCCCTCTACTCATCACCCCTCTCCTCATCCCATCACCCTCTCTCCTCTCATCACCCCCTCACCTCATCACATCACCCCCCCTCCCTCTACTCATCACATCCTCCCTCTCCTCATCACACCCTCCCTCTCCTCATCACATCACCCTCCCTCCCTCTCACAATCACACCCTCCCTCTCCTCATCACCCCCCTCCCTCTCCTCATCACCCCTCCCTCTCCTAATCACCCCCTCCCTCTCACAATCACCCTCTCTCACGGTAGCCCTCCTGTCCACAATCACCCCTCCCTCTCACAATCACCACCCTCCCACAGCTCCCTCTCACTTCACCCCCCACACCATCACCCACCCCCCCTCTCACCATCGCCCCTTCCCTCACACCATTATCCACTATACAAGCACACACACTGCATTCACTATACAAACACACACAGACACACACTTATACATGTGTGTCTGTGTATCTGTATGTGTGTTGGTATATGTGTATCTGTATGTGTCAGTGTGTGTCTGTGTATCTGTTTGTGTGTCTGTGTTTGTATCAATGTGTCTGTATGTGTGTGTCTCTATCTGTATGTGTGTCTGTGCCTCTGTGTCTCTCTCTGTGTCTGTATGTGTGTGTGTGTGTGTTTTTATCAATATGTGTGTTTGTATCTGTGTGTCTCTCTGTGTGTGCCAGTGTTTGTCTGTGTATGACTGTTTCTATGTAACTGCATGTGTGTACCTATGTGTCTGTGTATGTGTGCCAGTGTGTGTATATATATGTATGTATGTATATGTGCATACATCTCAGCATTTTGCCTACACTACACACAAATACAACCCTGCATCCAAATGTCAACACTACAAAAAACACCACCATATTCAAAAAAGCACACTACACAAAAATGCACGCCTGCATTCAAATGCCAATACGTGCAAACACACCCGTACATTCACTCACACATACTCCATACAAAAACATGCTTACATTCAAACACACAAACAGTGCTTGGTCCCAAATACATAAAAATAAAAACACTGATTAATGCTAAAGACATTAAAATTAAAATTTTTAGGGGGATACCAAATATAGGATCTGCCCCGGGTGCCAAATGCTCCAGGTACGCCCCTGCCCCCTGTCCTTATTCGCTTGTTATAAATGCATTATTACCTTAAAATCACCTAGGCACCTAACACAAATAGAGAAACTAAAATATTTTCAGACCGACTGATAGCTCTACATTCTATTGATCCATTATTTAATAACTATTTCAATCATGGCTGAAAAACCTGATATAAAAGAACAATGCAGGATAACACCGGGATCATAAAAAAAAAAAAAAAAGTGAAAAAATAAAATAAAAAATTAATGTGGTGGTAATCTATTCCTTACACCCATTTTATGGGTGAGGTTAGCATGAGCGTCTTGTGCATACATAAGTTATTTGCTAAAGTGTGAATTGTTGGTAAATCAATATGAATTTAAAAATGTTAAGGCGCAATAGCCGTATTGATAAAATTCTCCAAGTACGCTATGTTTTAGATTTTTTAGCAATTTTGCCCTAAAATGTTAAATTTGCCCTAAATTCACATTAAATTACTGAAACTGTGCGCTTTCGTGAATAACCCTGACAGTATGATTTATTAAATTTGGATGATATATCCTTGAAAAACCCGCTGTGTCTGATTCCCTTGTTTCTTTCATGGATATAAAAGACTACAAATATTAAAGCTGCCTGTGGACTAGATGTCTTTGGGGAGTGGGGGATGGTGTTTATATGGCTGTGTCGTTAGTATAAAATCTCTATATATTAACTTTGGAAGTCTGAATAAGTGAAATATCTCTAATATGAGTCGGTAGCGACAAGAGTATTATTAAAAGATAAAAAATTATTTTTTTCTTATTTGCCATAATTTTATGGCTGAGGATTTAATGGATACAATATATTTTATAGGTCTTGTGTGTATAAGACTTAGTATTAAATCCCTCCCATGACTGCCTTAAATCAGCATTAATGCCTTATTTGGATATTTCTGTTTCATTGTGAAATGCATAATATTACCTCTTTCTTGAAATATGAAGACATGAATTGCTATAAAATTAAACTGAATCACTGCATCAAGTAGCACGTGGACATATTTTCTTAATCCATGGCCACCATCATCAGCAAGACCTTTACCTCCGTTTTCTCTTCATATAGCTCTTTGTGCTTCAGCGTGAATTAATGATCATGGAGAGATACTTTTGTGAGCACATCTCGTGATATGTGTACACTACAAACATGCATAATGTGCTAAATGTACATGGTATTTTGAGGTCATTGTTAGTACTGTCAAACAGTCAAATAGTATTCCAAAGTAAGCGTATCTAAAACTAAAATAATTATTTGGTCAATATCTCAAATTCCAAATTACATTTAGGTAACAGAAGTTTTACTATCACTGCAAAAGTAATTAAAGTGCAAGCTCACCTGCCAACATTAATGCAAACCTCCTTGGGTGCGTGGTATGATTTTACCTTACTGTTTTCCGCTTAAAAGAAAAAACTCTATAATGAGGTATTGGATGGTTTTCTTATAAATCACTGCAAATTTATTAACCTCAAGGCTTTGTTTTCATATGTAGAACTATCTCCATTGCCGCAGTTTGAAAAGTATGATGTCAGATAAAGAATAGAAACTTGTGAAAAAAAGAAAATAGAAAATTGATAGAAACAGTGAAAATGTTTGTTTTAAAAGAAAAAAGAAATCCCAGATTGACCGAGATGTAAGGTTTACATATTAAAGATGATTTCAAATTAATTGATAAAAGCAATTGATAAAAACATAGCTTAACTTAACTTTGTGTCCTTTGGTGTTATTACATTTGTGTTTTACATCTAAAAAGCCGTCGGTAAAAAAAATGACTGAATAAATTATTCACTAGTTTTTCACGATCTCTATTACTTTTCATTGTTAAATGGAATATAATGCTAGGAAAGCAGTAGAAAAAAGTAGGTGGAATAAATTAACAAAGGGGTGGAATAAATTAATTGGCAGGACAAATCATGCAAATTAGGTCAAGATATCACCACCCAATGCAACAAGCATTTAGAAAGGTGAAAGACCTTCCATTGTGATGATGCAGAAAGTCTGAAACGTAGCCGTATCGAAACTAAACTTCTACCAGTAACATTTGCCTGATCTAGCACTCAGGTCATGGCAGGTGCTTGGACATAAGCATTTGGAGATATATTTAACTTAGGTTAGGCAATTAAAAATCTTTTCGGTATACTCCATGAGGACATTACAAGTGGCATAGTGATATATTAGCTAAGCAGTGAGTTATATATTTTATATGATTGCCTCATCCCTTACTTAAACCTGAAGTTTAACATTACATGGCTCTGCTATCAATGTCACTTGAAGGATGGCCACCTTAGTGAAGATAGTCAAAGAACCCTATCTTATTCCACACTCAGACACACATTAGATGTTGTGGAATACATAGAAGTATTGACTATGACTCCCTAGATCAACAGATAGTCTTGGGCCAACTGCATTTCAGTAGCCCCATTCCAGCTGTACATTTTATAAGGGATAGGGAAGAAGCCACAAGAGTCCCTTATGAAAATGTAAATCTATGACATTTTCCCATACAAAGCTAAACATGATTAGCACTAATACGGACAAGGCTTGGGCAAGGCGGGATTGTTTGATTTGTCAGAATAATTTTGGCTGAATAATTAATTTTAATTAAAACCTTGGGTGTCTGATGCTCGTCCATGTGATGGTTCGTATCAGACAAACATTGTCCATTAAACAATACTCAGGGAAACATTCGGGCATGCCAAACAAAAAGCAGGAAATAGAGGCACTTATTAGTGTGCTTCAATGCAAAAATGACAAGGCAATATCAGCCATTTTTGCTGTGCCAATTCTGATTTGTCAACTTTTCATAATTATATTATTATATCTCTATTTAAAAAAACATTGTTATAAATATTTTTTTACCCTTTTTTTCACTTTAGGTTTTGATTGCCTAACACATTATTTAAATTAGTCTTGTTTTGTACTGGTCGTCGTTTATACTGTTACACTGTACAATATGGTCCACATTTAACACATAATAAGGCAGCTCAAGATGATGAGTACTGTATAATAATGACCAAGCCATCTGTCCTGTCAGGAGAACTTATCATCTGATTATATGACTCCTACTGTATACACATTTTCCAGATCTTCTTTTTTTCATGTGCAGTTAGTTTAATATCCTGCTAGAAATATCCTCCAGGAAATAACTTCATTTTGTCTGTTCTCACATCTCCCACGCTAATGCCATTAATTTTATTCCACATGCATTAGTTTGTTTATTTTCTTATTGTCATTGAGGTAGCAGAAGATCCTGTTTTGGACTCTCAGTTTAATCATTATGGACAGCCTGGATCTATAGCAGATGGCCTGAGCCTCTTTAATAAGATACCAAGAACACTGGGCCCCTTTTAGCACAATGTATATAGAGTGGCAGCAGGACAGATGGGTGTACTTTGCCTAGCAAAAGTTTCTTTACAGCGTCTTCATCTCTATTTTATACCATCAAGTTTATTTTTACTCCTGACACGGCAATACGAATCAGATGCTAAAACCATCATGAAATGTATTCTTTATGTTGCGGAAATATACTAAAGACATTTCTACTAATTGAAATATGAAAATATTTCTCATCAGTAAATTGCAGCATTTAGGAAATCTAAACATTTTAACCTTTTAAACATACAAGATGGGGGAGCGATGCATTGCTCAATCTTGCGTCACTATAGTTAACAGAGTGATAATTCCCCAGCTGTGCTCAGAAACATACCCATCAGCCTCTGTAGACATGCATGGCTGGCTGAAAAATAATGTGTCCCTTATTAGGCTGATCCTTTTTACAAGACACGAAGAGACCGTGGTTATAAATGGAAATCTTAACGCTTTCTGTTAAGCGATATCATGGAATAAACCTATTTTTTATGCTCTGCTTTTATTGTATGTCTCCTTTTAATGTATTGGGAAAGAGCGTAACTACTGATTTACCATGCAATCTAGGAAGGAAATGATGGAAATGGGATGCAACTGATTGTAATGAAAACATGTAGAAAATAGAGTAGTCAATCTGTCTGAGTGTCTGTCGGAGTGTCTGTCGGAGTGTCTGTCTGAGTGTCTGTCGGAGTGTCTGTCGGAGTGTCTGTCTGTGTGTCTGAGTGTCTATCTATATTATCAAAATAATTGTCATCTGTCTGTCTGTCTGTCATATATTTATATCTATCTGTCTGTCTGTCTCTATATTATCTATCTATCTATCTATCTATCTACTTTATTGATATATTAACATATATTAACATAAGCATATATTTAGGTAAGATATGCAAATATATGAATGAAAATGAAAAGGCTATGAAAAATGTTGCGCCCTGTGATAACAAAATAGCAATTTCCTTGCTTCTTGCAGGCTAAATCATTTTTATAGTAAATATGCATCAAGCTAAAATTTTAACAGAGAAAAAAAGCAAATCCTTCCTTGCAGGCATGTTGTGAGGTAAGCACAATGAATGCAATTACTAGAGCTGAATGTTCATGTGCAGATTTACTCTCAGGGGCCAAATTTCATCTGTGAGGTCTGGTACCAGTTTCTGTTACTGAATTTAAGATTACCTCAAGGGGAAATCCTACCACCAGGGTCTAATAATTCTGGCATTGTGTCTATTTTTTTAGTGTTTCCACAAGAAGCCCATTTCAGTTATCTTCTTTATTATGTATTCAATGATATGGGATGTGGCAGGTAACCTGAAAAGACATATATTTTACTCATATAGTACAATGTTTTAGACTTCAAGCTATTCAATTGTTTATTTAATAAGAAGAACTGTGGTGCTGCTATTAAACCAGAATTAAACAGGTTAATTCCTGGATACTTAAACATTTACTTCTTACCAGTGGCAGTGAAAGGGTTAAAGGTAGTGCACATTGGAAACAAAATAATTGATCATGAAGTGTAGGCTGCCATTTTCTTTAGCCTTCGCTGCCAAATTCCGTCAAGGCTCTGTTTGAGATATGCTTTTTGACACCTAAAAGGGGCAAAGTTTTGGTTATGACAAGAACCTTGTGGTTTGTGTTTTCACACTCTGGAAAAGTACTTTACTTATGCACAACAATTAAATTAACATCACTCTCTTATAAGATTCCATAAGTATGTAACACGCAGGGGGAAGCTTCTGTCAGTGATTCAGGTTGACAACCGAGGTCTGAGAAAATGGTAGACTGAGCCACCTCTTAATCATTAATGAAGTTGATGATACTTTTTCTTTTAACACATTTAGATTAAGGAAAGGAATAACATACCTCCCGGTGCCACTGGCAACACTTACATGGGATGGGCACAACCAGAAAAGGGGTGGTTCTGCCCACTGACAAAGTCCCTCCACTATAAAAAAAAATGCAATAAATTATAGTGGTTACAGTGCTGCCATTTCCCCCATTATCACTAGATTAATAATTTATTTTATATGTAGAGTTCTCGCCAGGTGTACTCAAATAAAATATTATTGCACACTCGCAGATTTTATTAAAAACAGTGGTTTAATAAATGTTACTATTAGACACCTTAATAATTGTTCTAATACCTTGAAACTGTGATTTGACCCTACCAAGTATGAAACACGTGAGTGGGTAATACAGCCAGAACATCAATTAACTGAGCTATTGCACTATTGAATACACTATACAGTTGATTAAACTATATTTAGCTAAGATAGTTTGGAAAATATTCTAAATAAACTAATGCATACAATGACAAATACTTTATTTGTTGATTTGCTTATTTGTAATACTTTATTGTTTAAAACAACATACATATTATGTAAACATAACCAAAATAAAAAAAATAATAAAAACGGCACCCATAAATGGTATACTCAACAAGTAACCTTTAATAGTAAGGAAGCTCTCCAAATGTCATGGATATATACCAATCACACAAATATTTTATTCAAAACACAATATTAAAACATAGTAAAATATACTAACACCACCACAAATAAAAGTAAAATAAAATACAAATAGTATAGAGCGACAATCACTTTAGCATGGCAGCCACGTATTAAGTAGGACAACAATCACATGAGCAGAGAAGCTACAAAAAATAAGTCAGTAAGCTTAAAGAAGCGGCACAAGTAAAGGCTTTTTAACGACACAATCCAGAAATAGAGAAGCCCTATAGTCTACTGTTAGCAGGTATATAAGGTAGTTGTGTAATGAAACAAAGAACTGACTGGCTTTAGTACTTCCTTAGTGGGCTCTAGATTGTAAATGCCTCACTCGTATGCTGTTACTTGATGAAATAAAGTCTTGATGTGGCTGCTTCAAAATATGAAATTGGCTCTCAATTGTTGTAAGCCACTGCTCCAAGCTATGAATGTCTGCTATAAGCTCTCCACGATACTTGTTTTTGTGGAACATGCGTCACTTGCATAGAGTTAGATCCAACAACTTCGTAAACTCTACTTTAACAACAGAGTTGGCTGTAGTTGCGTGCTAAGGCAACAGTCTAAGCATTTGGTCTTTCAGAGAACTTTATCAAAACTGCACAAAAGCACTTAGACTAACGCTGTCCGATTATAAGGCCTAAGGTGAATAAAACCACCAATATACAACTAAACAATTGGAATTATTAAAACCAAAGAGGACTCACTCTTAGTTCTAAACAACAAAAGATATAATACTAAAACTTACTATGCTGAATGTATTAAGTATTGTATAATAATACTGTTTTTTAAATGATAAAAAAACAACTAAACAACTGACAGCCCAGTCTGTTACAAAAGTATAAAATAAAACTAGATAAGTATATATATATATATATATATATATATATATACAATATAGTATATATACCACATATATATTTTTTTAATTTGGACTTGTGGAAAAAATACAATGACTAATTATTATTGTTTATTTGAATTTATTTAATGGCCTTTTTAACACACAATGCACAATATTTGTAGTTTGTCGTCTACGCAATACGATTCAGAGTGTGTATTTAATACAGTACAGTCATATCTATTCAGGGTTCTTTCATACCAAACATGCAAAATTGTGGCCTGTTTAGAAATGCAACACATCTAGTTATTAATTCATGCACTTAATTTACACCAAGCTCATGGGGATGGAAATAAAGCTTAATTGCCGAAATGTAGTTAGTGAGTAAAGAGGTGTCATGTAATGCTATTATGCCAAAGAAGGGATACTAAATAAATTAATTCTACATTTTCGCTATTATATTTTGAATTATTTATCAACACTCCAATAATTTCAGCTTTTTGCACAGTGTTATTTCTGAAGAGAAACCTAACCCCACCCTATTTCCACTTTGGGTCCTTAGTCGTTATTAAACTACATTTCTCATAATGCTTAGCCAGCCATTAGCAAGACCCATTTACAAGAATTTGATTTTGAAATAATTTGACTAAAATATGTGTACATTTTATATACAGTATATAAAACCACACTTTTGAAAAATGTATTCTAGTAACAAATGGAGGGCAATAAATAAATAGAAAGGCCTTGTATAAATTATACCTCTAAGTGATATATATTTTGGCATAATACAGGTCATTTTTGTATGTTTTAGTCAATTATTTTTAAATAATATTTGAGGACGAGGAGTGTGGTATACTGATTGTTACTAAATATTCTGATACATTATTAGTGACTTTATATTTTTATACAGTCAGTGTTATCAGTCAGACCTTACCATTAGGTTGTAGTCCAGAAAACAAAGTGTGAATCTTGAACTGGTGTAAATTGACATAGGAAATTTTAAGAAGTAAATAAATTATTTAAAGATTCGGAACACTCGGCCTTTGCTTTATTGTCCAATGACTGGACAATATACTCTAGAACATTGACCTCAGACTTGCTCACACCAACACACACCAATTGACGAATAAAGGGGACCTTTGGTGTGCTATCCCTTAGGGTAAATATGAAGTAACAGAGGCCATCATTGCTTTTAAAAAGCTTTCCATCTACATTCTAGAATGGCATGAGCCCTTATTGTAATGGTTATAGAAATTGCAGATGGCATTCATGTGCCACAGTAATATTGTTAAATTTCAGTCTCAATATTTCATGTAGAGCATTTTCATTGTGCAGCCTTTATATTAAAACATTTTTTTAGTTTAAACATGCAAAAAACTGAAGCTGAGGCTAGGATATTGTAGTACCTAAAAATAAGCTCACTTCTGTGTGGTTATACGTTCTAGTGCAACAGTAGCTCTTAAACTGTAGAAACAAAATAATTCACACAAATGAAGGAATATAACCAGCACAACAAGAATACTGTGAGCACCATACTGCAACTCCATTTTAATGAAGGGCATACAAATGGCAAGTGTTTTGGGTAAAGATAACCTTTATTAATGTGCAATGTCCTTAAGTTACATAACAACCCAAATGTATATACTGTACAAGAACCACCTTTACCAAATGCCAAATTTGAGTCCAGAGAGGCTTCTATACTATCTATACTATACGATCACATTGATCACGATGCGTGATGACATCATCAGGACAATGTCATGCATGCATTTCAATGGTGTTAGTTGCCAGGAAAAGCTGTGGGGGGATCCAGCCAATGCAGGGAACCAATGTGCCAATATATATCTGGAAAAAGTAAAAAATTAAAAAGCAAAAGTAATATACATGTCTGGGCATTAAACAGAACACCCATATACAGGGATCAAGGCTCCCAAGTTCTGAAAGTTTTGTAGGGCCCGATTACCATATTTGGGACATACAGTTAAAACAAACCATTATAAAGTATATTATATATATATTTAAGCAGAAAATAAAATTGTAATTCTTTATTTGAATACAACCGGTGTCATTGTTTTCATAAAGATATGAATATATAAAGTATGGGTTTACAATACGTTATTATAATGCATTATATCTGTGAAATCCATTAATTTTGGTGGTTTTTTTGTGCGGTCCAAGCTTCTTTGGATTCTAATTTGACAACTGGATTTGTTGATTCACTGTGCAATGTTTTCATGCACTCTATATATTGGTATAAATGTCTATGTAGCTAAGGTCAATGTACAACAATAAAGGGTAATGTTACCCAAAATATTTGCGATTTGTATGCATTTCATTAAAATGGTGCACACAGCATTCTTGTTGCATTGATTCTAGTTCTTCATTTGTTTGAGTAAACATAGAGATATAATAGTAAACAGCCTTTATGTCTGCAATTTGTCACAGCAATTCATGTGAACAGTCATTATCTGCATAGCAGAGAGCATGGTTTTCAGATTTATACAGAGTATTGAAAAAATCTAAACAAGGGGGCGGGGTCTGACTGCCATGGTGAAGAGTCACATCTTGCTCGAGCTCTTCTCCTATATGGGCACTACAAGCCGATTTTAACTTCATCAAGCTAAAACTACTCTAACCCAGCAACTCATCTGTATCTTGACCAGACTGCAGCACACTGTGGAGGTCGGAGACGTAACAAAAGCTCCCCGGTAGCAAATCTGACACATGCAGCCTAGAGCATGATGGACGGGACGTGGCACCCGACTCTGTTGAAGATAAAACCGACCTTCTGACCAGACTCAACAGAGTCTTTGACAAATTCTGGTAGAAACTGGAAAATAGGAAGCATCACACCACCTCAATGCATCTGAAGGATAACTCACCTTCACAGCAAAGGCCCCAGGGAAAAGCCCTCTTCTCTCCAACAAAAGCTAGCACGCAGACGAAAAACATCCCGAATCAAGGTTCAGCTTCCTAATGGGCCTTAGGGACCGTATGCAACTTAAAGCCGGACAGTAGGCTGAGCTTTTAAGACGGAAGGCACCAACCCTGCCCATCACGCTGACTAGTCTGTCTTTGCTAAGACCTGAGGCACAGCGGTGTTCACTGCTGTTCTGGGATTGTGCTCTCGTCTCAGTAGGCATCGGATGGGCTGAACTCTTGGACTGTGCACTGAAAGGCATATGACCACTTACCTTTCTTATATCCTCACGGTATCCACTGACATGGCTCTGTCTAACCCTATAAGTTTTTTTTATACCAATCCTGTACACGCTGGCCCTTCTTACCACCTGGGGGCTTCCTCAGGGACTTAAGCTACCCAGTTATGTGTTCTTACATCTCACTACTTAATTATATCCACCCTAAGAGGCTTAACCATATGCACACAGCATGTTTATCTAATGCCATAACGTTATTTTCAAGCTATACTGTGTTTATCAATCCTATCATTTTTATTATAAAAAATGTGCTGAATTAACTGTATACCTATTACGACATGACGTGTTACTCCATTGCTCTTTACCAATGTATACAGTGATCCTTATGTTAACAGCAAGCACAACAAAAATAAAGAATTAAAAAAAGAAAAAATCTAAACAAGATCAGTACAAAGCAGTTAGTATGAAGTTAATATCAGCACTTAGAGTATGATGTGAGATCAGTCATTATATGCATTTGGAGCATATATGATCAATACTTATATTCATAGAATGCACTACTCTATATTTTTTCAATATTCGGTTCTTTTTTGTATTTTGTGTTTTTGTTTGTTTATCTTTTTATATGTTATAACTATGTTGGTGAAAAGCAGGGTTTTTTGCAAAGCTGCTTTTTGTTCTCATTCCAGCCCTGGGGGTAACATTTTAATAGAGCGAGATCGAGTCTGACTGCTCACATTACACACTAGGAAGTAACTGTGGCATTAATGTTTAAAGGAAAGATACAGACATTTAATGAAACAGTACTGCAGCCCTAAGAGGATCATATTCTGATAAGTCATTATTTAACCAAAACACTTTTCAAAGGCTCATGTCAACATGCATGCCAAGGCTATATCAAGAATTATATACTTACATTATAAGATAAAGACCGTTCGATACTGAATCAAACATTTCTTCCCTTTAATAATTATTTTTGCTCTAGTGTTTGCCCTCTTTCAATACCCTGCCTACACTGTGGAGTCTTTAGCTGGCTCTGAGCTAATGTCTTTAAAAGAACTCTATAGTGTTAGGAATAAAAAACTGTATTCCTAATACTATAGTGTCCATCTGCTCTAAAGCTATTGTCTGGTCCCCCCTCCCCCCACTTGGTAATTAAAGGGTTAAAAATAAACTTTTTTTTTAATTTACCTTATTCATTTCAGCACTGACTCTCTTAGCCTCCTCCAGTGTTGGCAGCGGGGGACCTAATGTGCATGTGCTGTGAGTTCCACACGTGCTTTAGGTCTTCCACAAAGGAATGCATCAAATCAGTGCATTACTATGGTGATTTTGAAGATGCTGGAAGTCCTCATGCAAAGCGTGAAAATGTCCAGCTTCGTTTCATGGTGTTAAACTCGGTGAAACGGCAGGAAGCATCTCTAGCGGCTGTCAGTTTCTTTAAAACTGCAGTGCTTTACATTGCATGGCTAAGGGGACAGGGATACTGCACACTCAATGAGGTGAAGTGGTCTCGGTGACTAGAGTGTCTCTTTAATGAAAGATCAATGAAAGAAATATTCCTTTTCTTATCACTTGCTGTCCTTATTTCTATGAAATCGTCAATTTCTCTTTTTTGGAAAGATGGGATACAATCTATAAGAGTCCATTAAAAATAAAGCAGTAGCACTTTTTGTGATTACTATTCAGTATGTTTTATGAATTATCTTATGAATTATAGTAGAGATTGTGGTTCATTAGTTATTAAGAAAAGTCTTAAAAGAGATTTATCAGATATACTGAAATGTATTTTTCGAACTGCAAATAGTTTGATTTGTTTTTGAAAAATGTTTAACGTTTCTAAAAGATGCCACTTTAGTGTGATGCCGATGGAAATATAAAAATTCTAATATAGTTAAATTTATGGGAGCTCCAAATATGCCTCTGGTATTCATAGTGGATCGTGATACATAACTTTCATCTCTGTAATTAATCCTAGTTATACACTGAAAATAGTTGGCAGCAAAACTACTTTGTGAAAGCTTATTTAATTAGAGCCACACATACAGATGTAGTATTGTTCTGTCAAATTTGACATGAATAAACATAATTTGTTAAAGGGTAACTTCAACCCTTTTTAATGCATTTTTTTAAATGAATAATGAGCTAATGAGCATTATTCTTTAGGTCCCTGTAACAATAAAAAAAAGTATTACTTACCTGAAATCCAGCAATGGGCAAAGGTCCCAGCGCAGCTTTCCATGCCCCTTCTTTATGTCACGGGAGCCGTGCGAGGTCCAATCAAAGGCATTGGCTCATTTAACTGGCTCAGAACACATGTACGTGCTCTGAACCAGAAAGGGGAGGGAGAGAGGGAAGGAAAACAGGGTGGGAGGGAGGAAAAAAGATTTTTTTTTTAAAACTGTGCTGATTGGGTTGGCTGGAGGGCTGTACACAAGAAAGGAGGTAGTGGACATACAGGAAGTTCAATACATCTGTGGCCAGCTTGCAGTGCGGCTGATGACTTACATATTTTATGAACAGAATTGACATTTGGCAGTCTGGACAGAGTCCAAGGATGCCAAAAACAAATGCAGCTAGCCCCCAGTACACAAGTGCCAGTATATTAGTTTTAGAAGCAGAAGTGGTCTTGGTGTTTGGAGTAACCCTTTAATGTAACTTATCAACATTTAACATCCATTAAAATAATATGCTTAGTACCATTTTATTCTGGCATGTCCAAAATCCACCCCAGGGCTCTCCAATTTTTTTTTAATGATGCTTATCTTTAAAGAAATGCATAAGTTGAAGGTATAAGTATAACATGTTGATTGACAAAGTTTACAAAGATTCAGTCAAGCTCCTTGTCCTTCGTCATCTTTGTCATAGGCCTGTGGGTCATTACTCATCTCCCTACAGGGCTGCATCACTTCCGGCTGTAGTGCATAATGGAGACTCAACACAGGTCTAAGGTGTACTAAACATCTTTGTAATTCTACGTGCAGAACCTAGGAAGGGCATAGGCAAGGATTTTTCATGGTCACAATCTTAGAAACACTAAGGTGCATCACTTCTGGCTGTGGTGCATAATGGACACTCAACACAGGTCTAAGGTGTACTAGACATATTTGTAATTTTACGTGCAGAACCTAGGAAGGGCATAGGCAAGGATTTTTCATGGTCACAATCTTAGAAACACTAAGGTGGCAGTGCTGTGAAAGAAGATCTGGCAGTGGAAAAAAAGGTAACTCCCAGGTTTAATAAGGTTGTAGTAAATGGTCTTGGGGGTTACAGGAAATAATCAATAGGATATGGGCTGAGGGAGTAGTTTTGAGATATAACTGTTTTAAGAAGAAATATGCAGTGCAAACTAAAATATTATGGTAATACATATAATATGAGCAAGAGCAAGTGTATAAATAAAATGTCATTAAAAGAAAAATGTTCTATGGAATTTATTTTGTTGTGGACCATTTTGCAATTTACTAATGTGTCACTAAGGAGAGCTAAGGGACATTCCTACTTAGTAAGTTCCAGCCAGTGGTTGATGGTAGCGAAGGCCATGAGTGGCGCTCGGCAGACTCCAAGTAAGACATCAAACCATTCAAAAACGGTTTGACTCCATACAATGGTTGGCACTAGGGCACTCTTAGCATCATAACTGTTATATTGTAGTGGTTATGGAGCTTGTAGTGTTCTGTAACAGAAAGGAAAACAATTTGATACCTCTTATATCATGTCATGCTGTCTTCACCTCTTACATCAATGATGACTGCAATGTACCAACACACATGCATTCTGATGAAGAGCCCTGCTGAAGTTCCTGTTTATACTAGTGGTACATTGTATCATTCTACAAATGCATGCCAATGTATGTCTAATCACTCAGATGGTCTGTAGGTGCAAGACTGATTCCCATTGATGAGGGTACTACCTATTATTGTTTAAACATCCATCCCCATTTGGAGGACACCCTTTAGTGGTTCTTGAATCATTCTATATTTTTGTGTTCCTTAGTCTAGACTGGGCTAAATTTAAAATGTATACTGTTGGTAAAAAGATTAAAAAAAAAGGCAAAATGTTTTATCTAATAAATTGCATAACCCAAGTAGTACCAGAAGTGGCAGAGATGGAAGATACGTTACAGCTATTTCAGAATCATGAATATTGTTGTGCTGCAACAGTTTACCTTTTAGTCATCTCTATCGTAGATCTTCTCAAATCAGCTTTGCTTAAAGAAAAAATGAATTATTTTATTAGAAGCAAGATAGTCTCTCTATCAGTTTAATATAAGTGTGTAAAACTCCAAACTCAGATATCTCACTTACTTAGTAAAAACCTGAGTAGTAAGTACCTTCTTGTTAGAGATATTGTAGATTGTAATCCCTTTAGTTATTGTCCATTAATGAGAGTTCGAGTGACATATTCTTTCACATTTTTGACTAAACATTAAAACACTTCTTAATTCAAAGTAAAAAAAAACTCTGTAATAAACTAGGAGCTGATATTTACTGTCAATCTAAATCCTCTATTAAAAAAAGAGTATATCAGAATCACAGTTGTAATTTAAAAAAGTACTAGTAGATGGAGTCCCAATGAAAGAGGTACACCAGTGTTAAAAAAGCTAAAAATCAAACGCAACAAAAATATAAGAATTTCAATAAAGTAAATGAGCCAGTGTGTGAAACACAAAAATAAAAACATGCCTTAGTTATTCACAGCAATTCAGGAAATCCATCCACAGTTCTCACTCCAATTAGAATGATTAGGATACTCTTTGTAGCAGTGTAATCCCAAAACTACAACATATAATATACTGTAACTATTAGGGTCTCAAATTGCAAAATACTCTAGTACTATTGGTTATATTTATTTAATATTTAGTACACAATACCACAGGGTTGGTAGGTTTTAGACATGTGCAATTCATTTGGGGCCGAATATGAATTCGGACGAATTTCGGGCAATTCGGACATTGTCCGAATTGCCGAAGTGCCGAATTACCGAGGTCCCAAAGTTCTGAAATTACCGAATTTTTGAAGTGTCGAAGTTGCCGAAGTTCCAAAGTGCCGAATTGACGAAGTTCTAATATACTTACCCAGTGGAAGAAGAAGAATGTTACACTGTATACTATTTTAAATAAAAAGTATACAAACATAGCCAAGATTCAGCTGTAAGCGTTTGCAACACTTACAACAATCCAGTAACACACATTCATATAAAATGTAAGTTACTTGGCCAGTCAATGTAATGACAGGAATGAATAAGTAAATAACTCCCTAATTCCCCCGGTATTAGGGAGCTATCTACTAAAAGGCTGAAAGACCTAAATTGGTCTTCCAGCCAAATTTACTAATACTAAGTAAAGATTACTTAATATTAGTAAATTATGCCCCTACTCGCTATACCGCGAGTAGGGGCATGTCTATTAAACAGTGAGCAGCCTATGGCTGCTCACTGTAAAAAAACAAAACGTCCCCCCTCACCCTCCTACCCTGAAGGGAGGACCTATTGCCCCCACCCCCACCTCCAGACCAATTTAGGTCTTTCAGCCTTTTGGTAGATAACTCCCTAATACTGGGGGAATTAGGGAGTTATCTACCAAGAAGCTGCAAGAGAAGTTCCGAAATTCTGAAGTTCCAAAGTGTCAACGTGCCGAAGTGTCGAAGTGCCGAAGTTGCCGAAGTTCCGAAGTGTTGAAGTACCGAAGTGCCGAAGTTCTGAAGTGTCGAAGTGCCGAAGTGCCGAAGTTACCGAAATTCCAAAGTGGCCAAGTTCCAAAGTGCCGAAGTTCTGAAGTGTCGAAGTGCCGAAGTTGCCAAAGATCCGAAGTGCCGAATTGCCGAAGTCCCAAATTTCGGAATGCCGAACCGAACCGGAATTTTTTCCCATGCACATGCTTAGTAGGTTTGGTCCACATATATGGGTCTATGTAACAAGTATATCACCAGACTATCTGTGCATCATTCATAGCTGAGGATTGATATGTCTTGTATCTGTCTTGAAACTATGTAAGTCTAGCTATGTTTGTGTGCATATGTCTGCTTGTATGTCTTTGTCTCTGACCATGTGTGTGTTTGACAGAATGTAGCTATGTGTGTATTTGACAATGTGTATGTGTGTATTAGTATGTGTGTCTGATTGTGTGTATCTAGGAGTGTATTTTTTGAAGCAGAGGTGGTTGAAGGCTTTGCAAAGATCCAAAAAGTTTCTGATGGCCGCCCTGCATACATACCTATATACTACAACACAGTATGCCACTCAACATTGGAAGGTATTAATACAGAACAATGGGTAAATACATGTTTCATTAATGCCATGTGCCTCCTTGATGAGACAGCAAGGGCACATAGCTAAAAAAATCAGCCTATCAGAAGTGGTGATGCATCCTTGTGTGCATACATGTCAAACTAATTATCGGGGGCATGCTGATGCAGAGTGTTCCCATGAGGTTAATGTGATTGTCTCCAAGTGTGCTGTGTATTACCTCCACAGTGGCCACATCTGGAAGCAGGAGAGACACCAGCAACTGTGTGCTAGAGCCTTTTATGGCTCCTCAGGTCTCACCCATAATTTACCCACGAATGTGCATGCGATGTCATGCCGACATTGCGCACACACGTTACTATGTTACATGACCACTATTGACTAATCAGAGCAGTTATTAGGGCCCTAAGGTAAAATAAAGGGGGGGACCTATTGTCCTCCACCCGGCCCCCACCCATGAGCGGTGGGTGGGGGCCCTAAAGTAAAGTAATGGGGGGACCTATTGTCCTCCCCCTGGCCCTCACTCCTGAGGGGCAGGTGGGGGCCCTAAATAAGAATAAGGGGGGGACCTAATGTCCTC
The DNA here is from genome assembly GCA_933207985.1 of Pelobates cultripes. Lineage (NCBI taxonomy): Eukaryota > Metazoa > Chordata > Amphibia > Anura > Pelobatidae > Pelobates > Pelobates cultripes. The sequence goes on along the minus strand of OW240915.1, from coordinate 48,066,469 downwards.
CCCCATGTCCCCCACCCCTGAGTGGTGGGTGGGGGCCCTTAATACCAATTAGGGGGCGACCTAATGTCCTCCCCCCCAGACCCCACCCCTGAGCGGTGGGGGGGGCCCTAAATTAAAATGAGGGGGGACCTAATGTCCTCCCCCCTGGCCCCCACCCCTGAGCGGTGGGTGGGGGCCCTAAATACTAATTAGGGGGGGGGACCTAATGTCCTCCCCCTGGCCCTTCCAACATAGGAAAGTATGAATACAGAACAATGGGTAAATGCATGTTTCATTAATGCCATGTGCCTCTCTGATGAGACAGCAAGGGCCCATAGCTCAAAAAATCAGTCTATCAGAAGTGGTGATGCATCCTTGTGTACATACATGTCAAACTAATTATCGGGGGGTGTGCTGATGCAGCGTGTTCCCATGAGGTTAATGTGATTGTCTCCAAGTGTGCTGTGTATTACCTTCACAGTGGCCACATCTGGAAGCAGGAGAGACGCCAGCAACTGTGCGCTAGAGCCTTTTATGGCTCCTCAGGTCTCACCCATAATTTACTCACGAATGTGCATGCGACGTTCCAATGTTACATGACCACTATTGACCAATCAGAGCAGTTATTAGGGTAATTAAACTCATTTTAATTTATTTTCCGTATCCTGTTATGGTTTCCTGTTTGGTTATCCAAGAGCTCATTATTTCTAATGATTCTGTGTATTTTGACTTTGGCTTGTTCTTTGACTATTCTTACTTTTGTGTCCATTGATATGGTTTGTCTACCGTTTACGTACCTTCTCTTTCCCTGAACTCAGCTTGTCCTGTGTTTTCTATATTAACATTAAATTTGGCCATTCTAAGGTCCAGTAATACATTTTAGGGTTTCTGATTTTTAATATATTTGTTAACTTAAGTTGTGAAGGTTGGGTATTAGACAATCCTGACACTGACATAGCCTCAACTCAGGTTACCCGAGTGACTGAGCTTTTTTGAGACTGTTGCCCTCATAAGTGGGATACCAGAAAATAAAGTCTATTGGGAGATTTGATAGTTTACTGGTAAGTGATCTTTAGTTTTTCATTATTTCCTGATAAAATCCAACAGTATCCTTCAGCTGTAAATGCAGAAATACCTGCATGTATGTATTCATCACTTACTGCAACCCTGAACTCGATGAGTTATGGTAGAGTAGTGCAATTTCAACTTGGTCAAATATTCCATTACTAGTTCCTAGGCATACAATTTAAGAACAGTCTACATTTGAATGACTACTCGATTTCTCAAACCTTTGAAAAAACTGTTTAATATCTTTTATAGTTGGTAATTTCAGAAGTGTCTTCTATTTCTCATAAGGGTCACTGGTCAGTGGTAAGTGAAATAAATGCTTGAGAACATTTATTCTTCATAACTGTTAGATTTTGAGTACCATCCCTATATTCCATACTCACTGTTTAAGTTTATAGCTTTCTATGACTGCTGTAGAGGCAACTAAATATATTATGTAGCACATGCATTTGGTATTCTAAGTGTTAAATTAAATAGAGAAATAAAATGACTGTGACATCTTTCTGGTGGATTTGAGTTTATGTAAACCTGTCCAGTTTTGGGCTCTTGTAATTTTAATGTGGATTTACAGTAATCCCTGTCTGAAAAAATGAGGACTCCATTATTATATTATGGGGATGTTGTCAACATTTCTCATTGAATCATAGGACTGACATGTATACACTGATCAGCCGCAACATTAAAAACACTGACAGGTGAAGTGACTAATCTTTATTATATCATTACAATGCCATCTGTCAACTGGTAGGATATATTAGGGAGCAGTCAGTTCTAGAATTTCATCTGTTGGCAGAAGCAAAATGGGTAAGCGAAAATATTTAAGTAACTTTGATAAGGGTCAAAAAGTGATGGCTGAAAGGACTGTGTCAGTGCATCCCAAAACAGCAAGTCCTGGTATGCTACCTACCAAAAGTGGTGCAAGGTAAGACAACTGGTGAAACAGTGTCAGGGTCATGTGTGCCCAAGGTTCATTGATGCACATGGGGAGCGAAGGCTAGCCCAACTGATCCGATCAAACAGAAGAGCTACTGTTACTAGAATTGCTGAAAAACAATGTGAGCAATGATAGAAATATGTTAGATCACACAATGTATCACAGTTTGCTGTGTATGAGGGTACATAACCACAGACTGATCAGAAAACCTAAATGCACCTATGATGGGAACATGAGCGCCAGAACTCTACCATGGAGCAATGGAAAAAGGTTTCCTGGTCCGATGCATCGTTTTCTTTTAGATCAGGTATATAACCAAGTGCATGTGTGTCATTATTCAGTGGAAGAGATGAAAGCAGGATGCACTATGGCAAGAAGGCAGGCCAACGAAGACAGTGTTATGCCTTGGGCAATGTTCTGCTGGAAAATCTTGGGTCCTGGAATTTGTAAGGCTATTACTTTGACAGATACCATCTACCTAAAGATTGTTGCAGACCATGTGCATCTTCAAGGCAATGGTGTTTCCTGATGGCAATGACCACTTTTAGCAGGTTAATACATCTGAAACATTGCAAAATGTGTTCAAGAATGATTTGAAGAACATGACAAAGAGTTCAAGGTGTTGTCTTGGCCTCCATATTTCCCAGATCTCAATCCGATGGAGCATATGTGGGATGTGCTGGAATAATAAATATGATCCATGGAGGCCACACCTTGTAACTTACAGGACTCAAAGGATCTCCTGCTAATATGTTTGTGCCAGATACTACAAGATATGTTCAGAGGTCTTGTGGAGTCCATGCCTCGACGCATCACCGTTCTTTTGGCAGCAGGAAGGGGACCTACATGAAATGTAATGGGACAGTTGACAGTGATCTACAGAATTATATACATTTATAATCAAGTGTAACTCACATCCCTTGTATCTCCATTTCTGAGTGTAACATACGGTTTAGCTATATGCATTACTGTAATTATTAATATTAAAATAAGGCATATGAGTCTTACTATTTTACTATTGTATATGTTTAAAACTACATTTAAACCTCTCAATACAATACATTTAAACCTCTCCCTCATAGATGTGACTGACTGATGGTGCTGTTATCCACAACAAATTATGGGAGACAATGATTAAACATTATAGCAGTGTATCTAAGACCAAAGTTAATTATGGGAACTCTTGGAAATTATACATTGGTTTTAGGTTATTGATTTACTTTAGGCTCCACTGACTTTCTCCCTCAGAGTGACATTTGTCTTCTAAACCTCACACCTATTTTCTTTTGTATGTATACCCAATTATTATTTTTCTTAACATTAAACAAACAATGAACGTTACGTTACAAAACATAAGTTTTTTTTTGGCGTGGTATCACAAGAGATCTTATTTTTACCCTTTATGTTTATATGCATCCCATGACATTAATGTGAATGCCTTTGAGTGTGCTATGTATTAACTCCACAGCGGCCATGTCTGGAAGCAGGAGGGACTTTGGCTGCTGTGCGCTAGAGCCTTTTATAGCTCCCACAATTTACTCGCGAACGTGCATGTGATGTCATGCTGATGTTGCGTACACACTGTGATGGAGTTCCTTGTACTCCAACCGAGTTGTAGAGAAATTTATTTTTCTAATACAAGACGAAAAGTCTTGCACTCACTCCCAAAAATATCCCTTTCTGTCTTATTAGAGATATCTTTGCCAGAAGCTCAAGGAAGCAAGGTTTAGAGTAGGACCCATCTAGGGGGGTCTGCCTTGACGTTGGCAGGCGGGCATTCCCTCCAGGGGCAATTGGAATAACTAAATGACCTCCATTTGTTTACATATACATAGGGATTAATGAGAGAGCGCAGGTAACTTTTTTTCCTTTGGTTTTTACTAAATGTATTTTTCTGATGGGTGGAGATTAAACTAGATCAGGGAAGGATAAAGAGAGCTTTCTGGGTTGAAAGTCACTTTGTGAGACCATTCTTAACAGGTGTAAGGTAAATTAATTCTAGAACAAAACTAAAACAATAATAATTTATTAATTCCATATGTTTCTGTTCTTCAGGACTGAATAATTCTGTTATGTTTGTTATTAACTAATAGCTAATCACAATTTCACATATTGTGGCACTTTCTCTTGACTAGCTTCAAAATAATTAGGTTTTTACGTCTACTGATAGAATTGAGCTAATTTGCCCTTTGTACTAATTAACTTTTTTTTGTTTGTTTGTTTTCTTGTTTCCATAATTAATAAAGTACAGAGTAATGTACTGCTGTCTATGACCAGTTTGATCAGTGCACTGTGATTTGACTGTTCGATGGTAATAAGGTCCTTGAACACATAGCAATTATTAGATGATTCTAGTTTATTGCCAGTCAAGCACATTGAAATTGGATTCAAGACTAGACTAGCTGTTTCAGCACTAATTGTTTGTCTGGTAATTTTCATATTTTTTTTTTTTTTTTGAAATGCAGTACACAATCCTCTAATGATTTCTTTATAGAAATTAGCAGACCTTTTTTTTCCCAAATATGTTTCACCATCAGCAGACCAAGATACCATCTAACAGCAGATATGTTCCATGAAAAAAAGATTATTTGATGGCAAAACAATACATGAAGTTTATTAGCAGTATAAAATAATAAATAGAACATACTAAAATAAAAAGTACAGGATAAAAACAGAATAAAAAAGGAAAAAGGGCTGCGCCAAGCTGGATAAACAATATTCAGTCCAAATAATAGTAATGGTATAATAAAAGTCCAACCTAAAAAGTGTCCTCTCTGTCGTCCTAGGGTACCGGAACAAGGGTCTTCAGGTATAATATAAAAAATAAAAAGAGAGAACAACCGATAGTGCAGATGGTATGTATCAAATGAAGTAAAATTCGAATAATAGTAGCGAACTCACAATTTTTTAGAGCTTCTGTCCAGCTCTAGGGTAAAGCGCACACAGCGGTATAATCCCCGCTTATGGGATATATGGTGAGTGTCGGTTCTTCAGTGGTATCCAGAAGCTCAAAGAGAACAAAAACAAGCCAAATAGTGCTCTCTGTATGGATGTATATTGTAGGTAGAAATAAAATCGTACTTACAAGTACAGAGCAGTCCAACTGCTCTTTGGTGTCAGCGCTGGTGGAATAATCCCCACCTTAGGATTTCTTTGACTGCCAGGAACTTGCAGGAGTGATGTTAAGACCGGAATATATATATATATATATATATAATATGCCAGGGGTAAATGTATAGATACAAATGATTGGAACTATCAAGTAACCAAAACTTTAATTTTTATTATACAAAATTATATTTCCATTAACGCGTTTCGTCGTACAGACTTTCTCAAAATGGAATGCAATACAATACCTGGCAGATAATGATTATATAGACAGAGTTAATTACAAAAAATGGCGCCAAAAAAATATTTTGGCCAATCAGAATGAACATACTTATTTACATATCAAATTCACAATATTAGATGATTTGCAGATAATATATATTTAATAAGGCATATTCTGTAGGTTTTTATTAAAAACGAAGGTAGAAAAGGGTTTAAAATTATAAAAACATTATGTCACATGATTTTGGAGCATTTCCGGTTTCGGGGGTGTGGCCGCAAGGACTTATGGGTATAGTAGTTCTACCATGCGGCGGCCATTTTAATGGGAGGTAGAAATAAGGGAATAGGATTTTAGAATCTAAAAGTGCATAATAGAATAGATTATGAATAGGGAATTATAAAAACAAGTTGGTATCAATAAAATTAGTTAAAACCGAGGGCGGGAAGCCTCCAAAAAGTACAAAATAGTCGGGTCACGTAATATGTGATACTTCCGGTTTCGGAGGTATAGCTGCAAAGCATTATGGGGCATGTTGTCCTCCCATAAGGTTGCATAATCACTAAAAGAGACACAAATTTAAGCGCAGCTTAATTGCTGACAGGCAATTAAAGATATAATAAAAGGGATAATAATACAAAGTAAAACTGCTGTAAGAGCAAATTAGATGCCAAAAGAAAACAAAAAACAGTAAAAACTGATTATGAGGGTATCTTAGGAAGTATAATAAAGAATATAATATAGAATATAGAAGCCTGATTGGGACGAAAAAAAAAAATATTTATGTGAAAGCTAAAAAGTTATAAAATAAAGGATGATAAAAAATAGTAATAACCTTGGTTGTTATTAAAAAGCCACTAAAATAGCCTTAAAAATAGATAGAAACACAGACCATACAAGGATACTAATAATATTATAAAAAATTATGCAGATCAAAGTCAGCATTAAGACCATGGGGTATGAAGAGTCTGAAGATTATACACCCATTCCATTTCTGTTTTTCCTAATATTTTTTTAATATCACCCCCACGCCAAGGGGTGGAACATTTTTTTATGCCAATACACTTCAGTAAATGAGGATCTTTATTGTGTATAATAAAATGTTTGGATACTGTATGGTTTAAGTATCCATTTTTAATATTTCTGCAATGTTCGCTCAGTCGAGTCTTTAGACACCTTGTGGTCATCCCCACATATTGGAGACCACAGGGGCATTCGAGCAGATAAATAACATTTTTCGTGTTGCAGCTAATAAAATCATAGATCTTATACATTTTATTAGTTCTATTTGACATAAATTGAGTTGTTTTTGATAAACTCGAAGAATCTGTGGTTCTGCATACTATACAACTTTTGCATTAAAATAGATTTAAAATTAGGTGATCCTCTAAAAACAATATTTGGGTGATCAGATATGAAAGGATTAAGAACATCATCGTGTTGGAGAATATGCCAATGTTTGTTTATGATCTTTTTGATAGTTTTACTTTTATTATTGAAATTAAAAATAATAGGGAGAGACATAGGTTCAATGTCTTCTTTATTTTTATAGGTTAAGAGATCTTTACGGTCTTTTAATTTTATTGTATTAAGTGTATTATTTAGGTCCGACTCTAAATAATCTTTTTCAATTAAGTTATTTTTTAATATCTCTGCTTGTTCATTAAAGTCAGTCAGTTCTGAGCAATTCCTACAGAGGTGTAAGAATTGTCTCTTAGGTGGGCTTTCGAGCCATGGCTTGTAATGACAACTATTGTATGATTTATCTATAACTGTATTTACACAGACTTTTTTAAAAAAGGTTTTTGTTTGAAGTTGTCCTTCCTTTATAAAAATGTTGAGATCTAAAAAGTTAATAGATTCCCTACTGAATTCGTGAGTTAAAATGATACCATTGGTGTTATTATTCAAATTATCAATAAAAGCAATAAAATTTTGTTCGGTGCCCTCCCAAATAAAAAATAGATCATCTATATATCTAAAATATGTGACTAGGTTTGCCCGCCATATATGGTCGCCCCAGATCACTTTGGTTTCCCAATCGGCCACAAACAAATTTGCAGTGCTGGGGGCAAACCTAGTCCCCATAGCAGTACCCCTCTTTTGTAAGTAAAACAAATCTAAAAACCAAAAATAATTATTTTTAAGGATAATATTAATATGAATAGCAGGAATTTTTGCTTCAAAGGTTAAAATCTTTTTTATAGCTTGACATCCTACGTCATGAGGAATGATGGTGTAAAGAGATTGTACGTCACAAGTAACTAAAATGAAGTTGGACTTCCAAGTAAAATTTAGTAAAAAGTTTAAAAGTGACATAGAATCTTTGAGGTAGGATTTCATAAGTCTTACAGAAGGCTGAAGAAGGGTATCAATGTACTGTGAGAGGTTACATAAAAGAGATCCTATCCCAGAAACGATAGGTCTACCTGGAGGTTGTTGTTCGTTTTTTTGGATTTTAGGGAGAAAGTAAATTACTGGAATGATAGGGAATTCTTTATTTAAAAACTTAAATTCGTGTTTATTTAAAATGTTTAAGTTAAAACCTTTGGTTAAAAATTCGGATAAAATGACCTGTATATTTTTCGTTGGATCTGAAAGAAGTTTTTCATACACTTTTGTGTCATTTAGTTGTCTTAAAGCCTCCTCTATGTACATCTTGCTAGATTGGATGACTACTCCTCCGCATTTATCAGCTGGTTTTATTACAATATCTTTATCCATCTGAAGTTCTTTAATCGCCCGTCTTTCTCTCATTGTGATGTTATTAGGATCATATTTGCTATATTTGATTTTATCAAAATCTTTCTGGACAAGTTTTTCAAAAAGAGTAAGAGGAGCTGATTTACAATAAGATGGATACAATTTGGATTTTTCTGTGAGGTGTGTGTTTATAAAAGAACCTTGATCTCTTACAGGTGATGGAGTTGGCACTGGTATTTCATAATTTTTTCAACAAAAAATCTTTTTAGTGTCGCCTTTCTGACAAATTTGTTTACATCTAAAAAAGCGTGGAATGAATTAAAAGAGGATGTGGGGGCAAATTTTAAACCTTTATTAAGAACTGACAATTGGGCAGCTGATAAAATTTTATGGGAGAGGTTAAAAATGCCACTACTGACGTTGTTTGGAGGTATTATGGTCTTTCTAGTCTCTCTCTTTTTTCCCGTCTTCCACTTCGTCTTCCTTTAGGCTTAAAATCCTTTTTTGAGAACGTGATGGGTGCGGTGTCTGTGCTAGTGAGGGTTGGTGGGTTAAAAAGTAACCTTGAAAATATGTTACACACATCCCTCCCAACATTTCAATTGGTCAAAGAGGGGCACTGCAATTTTAGGGGTGATTGGGGGTTTAGTCAGGGGTGGGCCCAGTTGGGCTGTTCTACGAAATAATAATTACAATTAATGCAGCTAAAATGTAATTTAGGGAAAGAACAATGTATCTCATTTATACAGACTGATTTCTAAACTGATTGTTATATTTTAAAAATACACATTACTGTGAGTATTATTGCTGTAAAGCTCTGTCGTACACCCACCAATAGTAGCGAGCTCATAGAAAAGAGGGACATTGTGGTAATAAAAGAGGGACAGAGGGCTAAAAATAAGGTCTCTGCTTTATAAATAGAGACATTTGGGAGGTATGTATACATTAGTCAGCTATAATTTGCATCCAAAGATTAAAATATAAGGACTACAAAACCATTTCCATTTTTTGTTGTGTTACTCCAGGCCCCATGGATCTTCACTCTGAATTCAGACAGATTAACAGTGACAGACATAATTGCCTCTGTAGCTGTATTCTGCTTGTGTTGTGGAGTAACTTGCTACTAAGCCCTCTAAATAAGCAAGCCTTGATCATTGTATCATACCGTTTGAAAAAGACAGCCTAGTGTGTCTAGAACAGGTATGCACTTCCAATTCCTCCAAATTAATAAGAATTACTGTCTCTATCATTTTTCGCTTCTAAAGCATGAAGATCCTCCCTGTCTTCCATCAACCCCCTCTAAAATGTATGCAAACCCTTTGCATATTTTTGGGAAATGACATCAAATGATAAATTGACATTAGAATCAGATTAAGGGAATAGCACAAACGTATAAAAAATATTCTTTTAAATCTTACAAAGATACTTCGTACAACCTATTTTAGCAAATAAACACTGGATTTTAGTCACACCATATCATTATTTTGGTGGGTCTTTCACTAATATCAATTGGACAGATAAACATGCTAACTGTAATACTTACTGCTTTAACTGCTTCCAGAGACTATCCTCTAATGTCTGCTTTAATGTGGTCACTTTCAAAAAGGTATCTAGAGTGAAGGGGCATGTGGTGCTCAACCCAAACGGAATCTGCTCTGGATTTGAATTGTACACAGTAAAAAAAGGGAATTAGGGGCGCACCCAGAACTTGCTTTTAATAGTGAACAAAATATATGCTGTTCCCGTAAGCTATATGTTGCGAACACACATATAGTATTAAATCTTACAAGGTAATTTTAACCGCATAGTGACCGTGGACATACAGGGTATGCATGTATGGATATATGTATTAGACAATATGTGTGTATGTATTAGGCAATGTGTGTGTATAGATGTATGTATTGGTCAGTATGTGTGTGAATGTATGTATTAGGCAGTGTGCTTGTATGGGTGTATTGGGCAATATGTGTGCAGGAGCAGAGTAAGCAGAGAGAAGGCAGAGCAGAGCAAACAGAGAGGAGCAGAGCAAGCAGAGAGAAGGCAGCACAGAACACTCAGCAGGAAGGAAGATATCTGACAGGAGCTTTCCCACCCTCCCTCCCTGTGTTGGTCAATGTTAGTAGTAGGTGGTGGTCATGTTTTCTCGGTGTCTGGTTGTCTCTGTTTTTGTTTTGTCACAGCGGAATACCTGGCCAGCGTATGGGAAGGCAAGTGCCAAGTCGATTGGGGAGTCGCAGTCTGCTTGCGCTGAAGGCAGGCTGCTTTGGACTCTGGTAAAAGGATGTGAGATCTGTCTGATGGATGAATCACCCCATCAGCTGACAGTTGGTATTAATGCTTGCCAAAAATGTTAAATAAAGCTGTGGCCGTTGCCCTTATCCATTATACAGGTGTTGTGTGTTTATTGGGCAACGGATGGGTTAGTGGGTCTGCAGTCATGTCCTAATGTGTTTCATACCCCACCTCCTATAGACTGTAAGCTATAGGAGGTGGGTCAATAGGAGGTGGGGCCCTCCTCAACCTATCATTTCTGTAAGTTTTCTTGTAATTGTCCTATTTATAGTTAAACTCCCCCTCTAATAATATTGTAAAGCGCTACGGAATCTGTTGGCGCTATATAAATGGCAATAATAAATAATAACAATGGCATATCTAAAGCAGATAGACTTTAGCATATTTAACAAGGTGACTGGAAATCTAAATTTTGTTAACTTTTAAATGTTCTCCACGTGTGTGTGTGTGTGTGTTTGTGTGTATACATACTCATACACACATGTTTTATAATTTCCCCCCTACTTTTATCCTCGGCCCCCCATGTGTCCCCCATAAATATGAATGCTGGAGATGCCACTGCCTGTCAGAAACTAGAATTTAGTAATTTGCTTTCTGATCCTCTTCAACCAAAGGAGATGCTCCTTCTGGAGATAGCAAGGCATAGACCAGAGGCTTGTAAAAGGCTTTTAATGCAGATTTTGTTTTGCTTTGCTTTGCACAAAACATATAGATTACTTTTACAGACAGTTGGGAGATAGTGGATTAAAAAAAGAAAATATTCCTTGCTATGAAAAAAAAATAAAACACAGAAAATGGTGCTATTCATTTATTGATAAATTAAATTTAGCTAATCTAAAAATCGTGGTTTATTCTTGTCGTCACTTGTGAAAAAATGTGGCATTATAAAAGTATGCCATTTTAGAATCCATCACATATCATGCAGTGCATTGTAAAGCAGCATGCTATCAGTCTTCTGGAACACATTAACATGTAAGCACATTATGCCCAGCTTAAAATTCTCTGGTTCATGCTTAGTGATATACGTTTCCTTTGGCAAATGGAGCACCGAGCGATCATACAAAATCTCCCATCTGTTGTTAGTTGTTTGCCAGTAATAATTACTTTTGCTTAGAAGAGAATAGCAATATAAACCTATATTAAATTGTTCTCATACCATATATATCACAGGAATTATTTTTTTTATATGTGCAGGTGTTATTGCTATTATAACTTCAAATTGCTTACAAGCTCAAATAACAAAAGTAAATCAACATTCTGTGAAATGAATAAATATAAATGGATAGATCCAGAGATTAACCAAATACTCATAGGACTTAGGTGTAATGACATCTCAGTCTCATGTTATTCACATCATGCCATGTTTTTGAGGCACACTGCGAGCTTCTATTTAATGTAAATCTTGCGAGTGCTCCATTAATCTCTGGATCTATAAATATAGATCATTCAAGATTCATTCACATCTTTAGAGGGCCATTTTTACACCGAGGATGCATTATAAAAATATGCAAAGTATAGGAGTGTGGTCTGGGCTTCAATGTCACCAGATGTATAGATCTTTGGCTCCTCTGGTGTCTGTGACACTACAGCCTGGTTATAGAAGCAAATCTCACCTCAGCAAGCTGAATTGAGGAGCATTTCCTACCGTAATAACAAGATGACAAATCGCTCTGTAAAAAACGAAAACAGAAACTGTCACCTAGATCTCGGCACTTTTCCCTCTGGCTGTTACCAACCAAGATGGCACGGAGAAAGCCCTGTCTCTCACATCTAGCTCTGATAAGAGTGACATCACCCTCATCTCAGTATGGGAGCCAGTTCCTGCAACATACGTTTCTGGATGCTGGATGACTCAAAGTCTTTTTTGCCTCCTCTCCATTCCTTGTGACAGGGGTACCAATTTTCCCCACTCCTTTTCATCCTGGCTCTTGAATGCTTTGACAAATGCTCTTTTTAACGGACGTTTGCCACAAACTCGTCGAGGAGTGTGGAAGCGGGCCTCCTGCCCACCGACTATGGTCCAGGTCTGAGACCCTGTTCGTGATTTACCCTACCCAGCCGCCATTAGCAGCTTTCCCTCAGTGCCCCTGATTCAGCACTTCCCGTTCATTCAAAAGGAACTGAATGCTAGCTCATTGGTGGCTGTTCGCATGAACAAACCCACAAATGGTCTTCAGCTGCACTTAGCCGCAACTGCTACGGAACTGTTTTCAGCACAAGGTGATCTTGCGGTTCCCGGACAACTTGGTCTGGGGTTTTGAACAACTTTGTGACCCGCCAGGAGAGAGCTTTTTGGAGGGAAGGTGCCTGAGACTAAGGGGAACAAATGCTACCTGAGAGCCAGGCGGATCACCCCATATTTAGGCCGCAGGAGGTCTCAAAAGTTGACTGGCAAAAGCACCAAACTAACTGGAACTATTTTGGGCTAGGATCATGTGTGTGGTCGGCCAGAACTTTGCCCCGGTGGCGTTTCTCCTTCACTGTATGGATCTGAGTGCTATTTGGACAACTTGGGTGCATAGATCAGGTCTGTTTGGGGATGTGTGACGTGGGGTTATTAAATGTTATTAAATGTTTTTATGATGTTTTGGGGGTACTTTTATGTTTTTATGCTTTGTGTTGGGCTCTCTTTTCCTGGAAGATAAATAGCTTACTGGTCATTAACTCAATTAGCTCCGAGCCCCGAGATTCCTGGGAGGGGTTTGCATTTATTGTTTGGAGAACCCCTGCTGGGGTCTATGTATAAAAGGTCGAGTTTGGCTCATTAAAATGAGTTGTACTCCGAGAACTATGTGTCGTCTAGTTACTGGGAGGGGAAAGGGCTATACACTGCTCAGCATCAGGTTCCAGCTTCTGGAGGATTCCAAGGAAAGTCCTTGTAAAGACTATAGCTCCAGGACTGTGTGTCTTTCAGTCCCTGGGAGGGAATAGAACTAGTCCCCCATCCTGTTCCAGGATGGAGAGGCTCCAGGAGGATTTCCCCGGTTCCAGCTAGGAAGCGATCCTTGGCGGAGGTACCCAGCTGGGGTACAGGGAGTTCCACTACAAATACCTTACAGAAAAACTGTGAACACATCCTGACATCAAAGGGTTGAGAATAGCGACAGTTTAGCACAGACAATCACTTTATGTCAAGATATTATACTATTGCTATTAAACTATAACAAATACGGCAGTCTCTATTCCAAATTTAATGACCCTTTTGAATGACCCATGTATCATACTACAAACTAAATTCCACCAAAATACAGGCATTTCCCATTGGACTCCCCTCCAATTAACACTCTAAAAACTTAGGAATTGATCAACACTCTAAAAACTTAGGAATTGATCAAAGAGGGAAATTGTGCTACAATCACCGTGTGAATCACTCTAATGCCACACAAATAAAGTGCAAAATATTATAGTAAAATATGGTGAGAGCACAAAAATAACAAATTTTTTTACCATAGGCTGTACACACAACAGTGGAATCTATAGATCAAATATAAGGAGAAAAACATTTGATCTGTAGATTTGATTGTATTTGACGTATTTGTGGACCTCAGATAAATACCTTACGACCATCCCAGCTACAAACTATCTTTTAAAATATGGGATGTTTTTCTATCTAAATTAGAAGACACCACAAAATTTAAACTTTTAGAACCTCTAGCATCTCTTCAGGTACTCTCATCTTGGCTGTCAATATCACCATGGATTTCTCAAGGCATTGTCTATATACATCAGTTGCTAAACAATGGGACTCTTCTATCTTTCTCCAACCTTAAGGAGATTTACGAGTTACAATTTAAAGAGATCTTTAAATATTTAAAAAAATTCAAATGTTACTGACCATGTCCAAATAGGGTGGAGGGACCATTGTCTTTGCACAGATGATCTAACTAACTTTTTAAGCAGTGGCTTGCAGACCTACCAATGCCCAGATCCCTTTTCTTAAGTTATAATTTCTTGTCAAATCCTGCAATGGATACAAAAGTTCCTATATGTCCCAGTGGGAAGAAGAAGTGCTGGTAGTACTCTCGGTATCCCACTGGATTGAATTGACAAATACCTTAAGGGGCGTCAGAAACTGTTATATGCACCTAGATGCTCACTGGAAGCTGGGCAAATTGGGCTTGCAGGTCCTACCCTTTACACCAGCAACATACTTATGGCTGGAACTGCCAGAAACACTATCGTTTTCCCAAAAGGCTTTAGTAGCACACTTTCTCATAAAATATTCAGTAGCCAGACAATGAAAAACAATGACATGTTCCACTGAAACTCACCTTACAGATAGAATCAAACTATCACATACTTACAAATTAATAGCAATAATCACTAAAATATAGTGATATTGAAAAAGTGATCAATAAAATACAAGTTATAAAAAAAATGCAAAATATAAATTAATATAAATGAATAAATTAAAATTATAGGAATAAAAGAGACCCCGTTATAAAGTAATTTGCATTATCCTGCGTTGAGCTCTGCCAAGACTCGGAAGTGGCTAGCCACTCTGAGCATGCCCAATTTTCAGTGATAGCTCAGTGTATTGCATAAACCACAGCTCAGCAGTACGGAATGAAGTTTAGTACTTGAGAGAGGTACATTTATCCAGAGGAATAACAAGGGTTGGTGTCACCCGGTGCGGTAACTCACGGTGTTACCTCAAACCCCTTAATAATGCGTTTTTTGTTGTTGTTTTTTTTTTTTTTACTAATATAACTCGTAATTCATAACTCCCATCAGGGCTGGTGCAAGGATTTTTGCCGCCCTAGCCAAACCAAAATTTGCCACTCCCTGATATGCTCTGTCCACCATGTGACATCACAATGCCTCACCCATATGATCTGCCTTAGTTAACACCAGTGCTGCACACGGTGTCTTTTCTCTGAAAACATAGTGTGTTTACTTTAAACACCTGCAGAAACAGGCTATTGACACCAGAACCACTACATTAAGCGGTCCACACACCCCGCACCCCTCTTGTGACATAGAAACATAGAAACATAGAAACATAGACATAGAAACATAGAATGTGACGGCAGATAAGAACCATTCGGCCCATCTAGTCTGCCCAATTTTCTAAATACTTTCATAAGTCCCTAGCCACTGCATTTATCAGAAACAAAATTGAGTGGAACTGCTGCCCAAGATTATTTAAGCTGCCTACTGATATTTCATGCACATGAAACTTCATGCAGAGACTTTTAGAGGAGGAGGAGGAGGAGGAGGAGGAGGAGGGGAATTTGATATCACATACCCACCCCCAGGTATGGTAGTTTAAGAAGCATTAGTTTTCATCTTCAGTTACTTGTCCAAAGCACTGCATGTGTGCGAGGACAATGACAGAGGTCCTCCATACTCCATAATGTAAATACAGAGTACTTTTTTTGGTTGGATAAAACTCTGATTGTATATTTGTCTAGAAGTATTACAAAATTATATGCACAGAGTTTATGGTAAATGTAAACTTTTTCAGAGGTTTTCATAAGTTTTTTTTTTTATGAACATTCCAATATCTCAGAATTCCTTGTTAAAGCCTACCGAAAGAGTATTAAGGAAGATGATTGTGTGGTTTATAGGAAAATGTTAAGAACTGTAGATTAAGTCAATCTAAGTTCAGCATCATAAGAATGAAATGTAAAAAAAATAAAATAATCTAATTTAACATCACCTGTGCAAATCTGGTATTGATCATCTTAGCATGTGTATATTCCATGCAGGAAATATAGCCATTAATGAAATGGATTATTAGCTTATGGAATGTTTTGCTTTAACCAGCCGGCTTGTCTTAGTGAGATAAAATTTTAAATGTCTAGGCTTATTACAAGAGTTTTTAGATCCATTTTGTAGCAACACATTTTGTTAGTACATCCAACAGCTTTGGCCCAAGAATAGCTCAGTCATCACTGTACATCATTTTCCTTGCCTGCTTATTCGAATTCAATGCTATCAACTTGACCTTGGAATAAGCCCTGGTTCTTACTTCTGACATGTGAAAAATTCAATAATGCAGTTCCAAAGTAAAAACAGGTTGACAATAATGTCTCCTTATCTTAAAGAGACACTATGGCTTCCCAGACTACTTCATCTCAATGAAATAGCCTGGCTGACATATCCCCTCAATTTAACCCTGCAGGTGAAAACCTCACTCAGACAGCCCCTAGAACCTTTTACCACCAAGTAAAAATTGTCTTTTTTAATCAAATGTCTCATTGAGACCTTCTGATTGGCACACTGCGGCATGTTGTCGCACATGCGCACTAGCATCCCAACACTATCCTATAGGAAAGTGTTTGATTGGCTGAGATCAGCAAAAGGAGGGCGATCATCCATGGAGAGAGAAGCGTGACATGAATAAAAGATGTGTAATACCTTTTTAACCCTTGTGGGGGGACACTAACCCTAAATGGTGACTAGGACGTCTCATCATCAAAGTCATCTTAGTTGTACCACTGCTACTTCCAAGAATGCCAAAGTGTATTTCATTTTTTTTTTAATGTCATATAGTCTGACTTCTTAACAACAACTTCTATATGAAGATACTCTGAAACCTAGTGCAATAGCACCAACATTGCAATCTGTAGAAACAGTTAGTTCCCCATTAAGATGTGCTTGCTCAATATTAAAACATATAACATTCATATAACACCATTATTCCTGTCTGTAGGGATTGTCACAATTTATGATATATCACAAAACTTAATTATTATGAAGTCCCTAATTTTAGAGTACATCTATTCACTCAGTAATAAGATCTGATTATTTTTTTTTACAAATTTATATTTGACTTTTCTTGTAGTCCTTTAAAATATTGTTTCCTTTAGAACAGCGTCTCACCAGTAAGAAACATAATGTTTATGAATTATTTATCACTGTTTCTGTGTTTTGCGTATGCAGCCCAGTTTAACTGCACTTTTCTCCATCACTCTATGCCAGTGTGGCTTGCAGGTCACAGTAGATATGCCAGTGTAGCAGTATGTATGTTGAACCAGATGGGCCTCCGGAATGCTGGATAATTTTTAACTATTGTGTGCAGTTTTGACTTGCAGAGACCATTTTTCTACTGAACACACGGTATACTGCTAGGTAGTTTTATGTATATAGAAAACTATATAGATGCAGTAGTGAAGTCCTTGCTCAAATCACCATTGCCGGGTGCTGAGTTTTTGCTTCATCTGTACAAAATAATCAATAGTATAGCAGCACTCATGGTCTTTTTGCAGTCGAAGAAGGTTTCTTTTATTATTCCATTTCAGAAGGTTCACAAAACAGTGTGATATACAATATGGTCAACGTTTCATTTCCAGTTTGGGACTTTCCTCAGGACCTTAAACTATATAGATGTGTGTGTGTGTGTGTGTGTGTATAAAGAATGAATGTAGTTATCTTTAATAGTGTTATTTTTTCTTACTATTTATTTATTATACATAAATACATGTATTGTGCTCCTTTATTATATAAAATTATTTTTTACATATTAGTCACCTACTGAAAGGCAGCATACTTATTATATTATACCTTTTCTACTTTATTCAATTTTCTAGTAACAATTCCATAAGAAATGATAAACCCTAAGTGAATAGGATTTGTGTACAATTACACAATGAGTTGAAGATTATTAATCTAAGAAGACACATATGAGCAATCAGTCAACATTTCAGTCCTGGATTAAAGTCCTGGTGGTAGGACTAAAGCATTGACCAGATTGTTCATGTGTCTTTTCTCTTTTTACAAAGTTCCTTGAGTGCTTTACAAATGAAGAAATAAAAACATCTGCATATTATATGAATCAGTAGTATACTGCATTGTGTATCTTGTGTCCCTTTTTAAATGATTGCCCATAGATGTTCATTGAATTGGAATTGGACAGTTTCTTTCCGAGGGAATGATTTGTTATAATTAACTAATTACATTTCAGTAAACCCAGGTACATTAAGATAAAGTAGTCGACTCAAGGTCACATTGACTAAATGGCAAAAAGCTATGACAAGTGTTCAACGAGGCTTGACTCTCACACTGCATACATTCTCCTGTGTCCTCACCTTGTCAAGATAAGATAAAGGACTCCAGTTTGTAATGTTTTTCAGATAACAGATACAGTATGTCACTATTACAAAAGTAATCAAAATACAAAAGTATCCAATCAAATAAGAGGATCATATATTATATTAGGCTTTGGTAAACTGAGGTTGTTGCTTGTGCACTATAACATCTATTGTCCAAAAAAAAAACAATTTGTGTACGTCGCCACAAAGCAGGTCCATCTAAGGATGACTGGATCTGGATCTGATGTCATAGTTAAAGATATCTGATGTTACCCAACCAGTATCTACACACTGTATTTATTGATATAACAATGTTTCAAAGATGACTAAAAATAAAACTACTAAAATGCAACATTCATAACAGATCACAAACAGACAAACTGTATCCAACTGTGCTGAACTGGAGATTTTATTTATCTCATCTATGTTAACTTATATTTTACAAGTTGCCATTCATGCAATACCTCCTCACTGTTTAGGAAATAAACCCGTAGAGTTAAGGCATTCCAAAATCTACTGTTTCTAAAAAGGCATACCATATGTCAGTGAACACAAATACACTGTGTATTTTATGTGTCATAGCAAGTAGAATGATTTGCGGCAGCATGGAGTGCTAGGATTGTTCACGATAATGTGCAGTAATAGGGCTTTTAGCTAGATGGTCCATTTAATAAATGGATGTTTGCAGTATACATAGCATTTGACGTTAGCTACACTGAGATATAAAAATGACCACAAACAGGCATCTGACATGATTTAAAGCTAATAGGTAAATATATAGTATGCATGTACCAGGAGAAAAAAAATAAAAAAATGATTGGTTATTTTATTTAAAGTCACATATTTAAATATTGAATATTTTACATTTCCTACAGCCTTAACATTAATTAATTACATTTTCTTTAGGGCAACCTGTAATTTTTAATTACTATCAAAGTGTGCTACAAAAAAACAATCTGTCCATTTTTTTGTGAAACACCTAAAAAGCATCATACCTGGTGTGTCTGTATGTGTATTCAGAGCTTTCTTAATTGCTATTTCAAATATTTGATAGTCATCTGCTATATTTAGAGTATGATCTTCTGTACATAAATAAAATGTAAATACAATCTTTAGATGAAAGTGGCCATGCCATAATGGCTCAAAGCTATTTCACATACCCTTTGTATCCCTTTTAGAGAGATATGTCATATTTAAACCAGAGCTATCTGCCCTTATAGGACCTTAGATTTGTACAGTACAATTAGCAAAAGTTATACGATGTTTATACAGAGACCATTAAACAAAAGATTTAAATTAATAAAATATTGTTTTATTTAATATGCAATTTAACATTCATCTGGTTAACTGCTTTTAAGGTAGATGATGATACATAAATCTTTGTGGGTCAGATGTGACGATATCTAATTATCGAACCCTATTCACCTATAATTAGTACCTATCATTAGTAACTGATCAATCATTAAACTGCCAGAATTAATGTTTTTATAGATGGATGGTCTATATAAGTGTTCAACAGGAACCCAAAAATGCAGAGAAAAAAAACCAAACACAAAATAATTGTAAATAAAACAGTCAACACAGGGATTAAAAGGCAGCCGAAACAGAATATAACGAAATGTGGTAACAAAGCAACTAAATAAAAAAGTAACTCTAAAAAGAGTGGATCAGAGACTTCTGGAAACACAATGAAAGCATCAGGAACAGGCACATGGAAACCTGATGTAAGCATCAGAAATAGACTCTAGAAGCACAGGATAGGCTTTCACTAATAAAGCTAAAAAATAAAGGATATGTATCACGGACAGCTATTTGGCTTCAGAGATTGACTCCTAGAAACACAGGATATATTTCAAGAACAGACCTCTGGCAACATAGCATAGACTTCTGGAACAGGACAAGCTAACACGTCATCTTCCTTAAAAGCCACATCACCAGCATGTTGGTCCTTAGGGTTTGGTAGCTGGTAGAGCTCCCATTGCCAACTGATATGGATATAGGACTTTTAGAAGGGAAGTAAGTCTTTCTAAGATTTCCAGGGGAAAAAAATGTTACAGCAACAAATGGTTAGCCACTAGGCAACTAACAATGCTCAACCAACTAGAGATGGAATTGGTTACATGATTATGGTAATTTTCTGGCCAATTGCTTTCTGCAGAATCAGATCTCCCCAGAGTACCAACACCTATAACAATATCACTGCAAGCAAATAAACTTTGATGATATTGGATCAATCTGAAGACCCCAGGAATGAGAGCAATCCTAGAGTACCCATGGCGTCTAAACGATAAATTATGGCAAATTTACAAGGGTCTTCAAAAACATAGGCAGAAATTGATGAGCTGGAGAAAGCCGGTGATCTGTTTCACTAGAAATATGTACATTTATTTAATGCATTGTAGGAAATGCTAGCACATTTTTTTATACATATAGAGAAATTATTTAGTTATATAAACCATTTGCAGCAAAATATCTATCAATAACACACTTAACATTTTAACGTGATTTATTGCTTTAAACTCATTTAAAATATAGGACATGCATTTTTAAGGTGTTAATGAATGCAAATATGCTAAACATTTGTGACTTAAAGATTACCATTAAATCCACATTTAATTTGGTAATGCATGCTAGGCTGGTGTCCGAGTCTCAATATGGGATAATTTATTGCGATGTTAATGTGGTTATAAATATCGCAGCTGAGCTCTTAAGGGCTTCAGTAATAAAATCTACATGCTACATGGAAACATTTACATGTAATGTCCAGGAGCAGATGGCATAGCACATTTTGTCATTTTTTTTCTTAAACAAATTATTTTTGTTCTTACCAGAGTTGTACAATCAATCCAGCCTTTTGATATTGAACATGAAGTCAATATCCCACATGTTTTTTGTTAGCTAGAGAGCTTTTCACTGACGAGCAGATATGGATACAAATTGTTGTGATGTTCTTGCTACTGGTTACACATCCGTGTTTTATACAGCTAAAATAAAGCCTATGATGGAGGTTTTGCTCGCGCCCAACTAATATTATCCTTTGTGGTGCCTAGTTCTATGTGGACTGATAACATACCAGACATGATATAATGATGAAATGATCCAAATTCATGATTATTCAAGGTTCATGTTTTATTTGCATATTCTACTGATATTTTTTTTACAAGTAACACCTACATTGGGTATTTAATCGGCATTAGTATGTCATCTATCTATTTTGTTTTCTAAATCTTGGGGAAAAATATGTAAGGTTTTTCTTTTTTTTAATTTTAAACAAAAATATTTTTAAAAAATTTAGTTAAAATAAACCCTTTAAAGTATATAGATATATATTTATTATTATTTTGTGCAAGATAGCGAGATCAAGAAATACAGAGACTATCTAAAGGGAAACTATAGGCACCAAAATATATTTGGCTTAATTAAGCAGTTTTGGTGTATAGATCATACCCCTGCCTTCTCATTGCTCAGTTCTCGACATTTAGGAGTTAAATCACTTTGCTATCCAGCCTTAGACACACCTTCCTGAATGTGACTTACACAGCCTTCCTAAACACTTTCTATAAATAAAACATTTAATGTTTGAACGTTCTTTATTGCACATTTTGTTTAATTTAGAATTTCATATCTTCTACTTTGTTAAAAGCCTCTTAGATCCCGCAGGAGGCTCTTGTGTGTGGTTAAAGAAAGTTAAGAGCTGATTGAAAATTATATTTTTTTTACATGTAGGCTGCGCATGTCAGACCCAGGGGAGGTGTGACTAGGGATGCATAAACACAGCTATTTAACTCCTAAATGGCAGATAATTGAGCAGTGAGACTGCAGGGGCCTGGTCTATACACCAAAATTGCTTAATTAAGTTAAGACATGTGCCCTTTTTAATGAACACATTTTTGATCCAATGGATGTGGTTGCAAAAACAAAAAAACTGCCTGTTTTGACAAAAACCTGTAAATTCTATGTTGAGTTCCTAGGTAAGCGTAACTTGGTTAGGACGGCCTGGCATTATATTATGATCCTTACCAGCAGAAGGTGGAAAAGTAATTTCGGTTCTGTTTTCATTCAGCAAGTTATTAGGACATGACATGGAAAACAGGGAACAGTGCCAGCGGTGGCTGAAAAGATTCCAGATGGTACCCTTGATTGCTTTCGCACTCAACTGATAAACCAGAAAGCAGTTTGTAGTGCCATTAAAAGCAAAATCCATAACACTAGCTGATAGTTAGCTAAACTGGGCTTTTAATGGAGGATTGAGTAAAGGTAAGAAAACTGATGATTTGCAGTGCGTCTTTGTAGTACTGCTCAGTATTGTACAGTACACCCATCCTCTTGGATTGGGTTACATAGACCAATGTACAATTGGCAACATTTTGAAAAATTACAGGGACAGTTTGGGGGAGGTTTATCAAAGTCCAAATTACATTTTTGGTGAATATTTGGCTCACTTTATTAAATTCTTTTAATGAGTTACTTGTTTTGAATTCTAACTTTCATTTTTTTCCATTTTTTTCCGCAGCACAATGGATTCTTTAAATCTATTAAATCCTATGATTTGGAGTGGTTTTGTATTGAGTAGACCATGCGAATGCATGTGTGTATTTATTTATTTGTTTCAAGAAAGCTGTATAATCCTTTATTACCAGAGTTTTTGTTTTGCAAAGTTAGCATAACTCATCATTTAATGAATAGACCACATAGATTTATTTACTAATAAATGTAAGACCACATGAATTTATTTGCTAATAAATATTAAACACACCATTTATATGTGTGTTGAGTATGAATGTATTGGTATTTGTATGTAGTGCCTGTGTGTTTGAATGTAAGATTGTTTTTATATGGTGTATATTACAAGGGTATATTTGGGCATAATGTTGGTGTATGAATGCAGGAGTGCATTCCCATATGTGCACACAGATATATTCAAAGAGACGCACACACACAATGATATGCATACACTGACACACACAGTTACACACAGAGTGCTGTCAAATGTCAGTGTGCATCTCTGTGTGCTGCTTACTTCCCTTAATATTTTCTCTATATGTTTGTGAGTAATCATGCATTAAAAAAAATGCATAAACCAAATCAAATACAAATATCTATTTGTTTCCCCTTCAATATAAACATCTTAGTCTAATATTTTGAATACTCAACAAAACCGTCAAATTTGTACATAAGCAAATATAACATCAAAAATATCATTTTTTCTTCTATCTTTTTTTCTCTTTGTATAAATATACATTCATGCACACAGACGTGTTTTGTCTGGTGGATTTATAATGTAATAAACAAATTAATTTATGACTATGTGATTTATAAACCATTCAATAGGCCATCTTCCATCTGTCATACCTTGGAAGCATGTAGAACTGATTTAATTTTGCCAGAAATGAAATCTGCTACCACTAAGTTTGATTGTATCATACAGTCAGAACATTAACCAACTGAGCTATTTCTGTCATGCACATCAGCCCTATAAATACTTTTATGACTAAGAGTAGGAGAGGATATGTAAAGCTGAACTGCGTATATGGCAAAATGATGCTGTCTTGGGTTTCTAAAGACATTGCAATAAACTGTGAGTCTGAAGGTCAAGAGGTTTTTCATTGTCTCAGTGAACCCAAGGTTGCCTTATATTCCAATAATGTATGCTTTTTATAAAGTTTTTAAAATCGATGATATTTTAAGAAGCACTACAGACTACCCTATTCGTATAGTACATTGAGCTTAAGGCATTCAGCTACTAAGGGATCTCCTTTGATTAAGAGTGGTTCTTGCTCAGATGTGAAAGAGTCATAAAATGAAGGTCAGGCCATTAACTGTACCCTCAGGAAAACAATGTTAGCTATAGTAATAAATATTTACAACTATTATTTCTCAATTGTAGCAAATGGTACAAAATTGTGCGTAATAGGCATGGACTTCAAGCAGTTTAACAGATACAATTGACAGTGGTTACATGGACAAATACACATGCATAAGCACGCACACACATGCATTCGTGCAAACACACACATTCACAACTAAAGGACATGTTTAACTTTTATTAATTTAAGATTTATCTACTTATTTAATAATAAAAAAGAAGAGAAGAAAAAATAAATGGAAGCAGTCTATTCATTAATGATGAGTTATGCTGACTTTGCAGAAAACTCTAATAAGAAAGAATTATATAGCTTTTAAAAAAAACAACTTCCAAATCAGCTATTCATATTCACAAAGGAAAAATTACAGACACTGTTTTTTTCTTATATTTTGTCATTTCAAATTGCATCCTTCTGATGTTTCATTCACAAGAACATTCGAACAATCTAGGTTCTATATCCTACCCGTGTACCATACAATTCATGGCTGTGACGGGGGACAGAGAGTTGGTTGGTGTCCCTCTGAAGGTCTGTTAGTAGTCCCTTCTATATTCACACTCCCTTAACTGTGCACTGTGTGTCAGAAAAATGTTCCTCCATTCCCATCAACATCCCATGAGGGAGGGGAATAATAAGATGCCTGGGTTGGGGGGGGAGGAAGGACGAGAATTATTTCACCACATTTAATGGAAACATAAATGTGCATACATTGCATAGGGACCCAAAAGATTCCATTGCTTCCTTGATTATAAACTCTCTAAACAATATTTTCTATACTACTATACCCATCGCCATGAAATAATATCTTATTGTGTCTCTAAAAATTCTTTATCAGGGGTGGAATATCCCCCAGTCACAAAGTAAGTAATGAAAAGAAAGCCTAGCTCCAAATACAAATACCAATGCCATATGAAACAATATTGGTTACATGTGCAGTCCATGCACCATAACTACTACAGCATGCAGATCTGGGTCCCCTGGGAAAATCCGGTTAATCTTTTACAATCGATATATACGTGAATGGAATTGGCTGACAGTATCAGCTGACATTTACAGCCAACTAATTCTGTCCACAGATAGAATAGATATCACTTATTCATAAGTCTTAACTTCCATGTTAGTGATGTCAGAATAGGAAGCCAGAACCGAAGCACTAAGGAACCAAGCTAAGTTCCAAATGTTTCAAACACTAGTTATAGTGGCTATGGTGTCTAAACTACTTCTTTAAAGCAAGCAATTTAGTATAGTTACTGATGCACATGTAAAAAGAATAACTAAGGTGTGAATTGCCAGGAATTAAAAATAAATAAAATTTTAATTTCAAATTTTGGACAAAACAGCCAAATTGGAAACATTACAGGATATTTCAAGTTTGGCAATTTCAGCCCCAAATGTTAGATTCACTTTAAATTTAATTTGAATTCACAGCAATTCACACCTAATCAATAACCTTGATAGTGAACTAAAAATCTTGTTAGTGGCAAAGTAGGTGAAAACAATTAGAAACATTTATATACTCTACTTTCTACTTATTTTTGTTTTTATTTATGTTCTTTAAGCTTGGTTAAAAAAGACAAAGAGACAGAGTTGCATGTTGTACAATATTTACAACAGAGTCATGCATTGTCTTTACTGTTTCCATTCTGCAGACGCCATACTTTAATTTATGTAACACTCTTTGAAGCTAAATGGTAGTCATTTTCTTTATTTTGAGTAAGTTAAATCATATAGATTATATTGCGGCACGCAATATATACATAAACAGTGTTTATTGTTCTTTCAACAAGCTAACATTACATGAAAAATGACCACGAGACACATTTAATTAATGTGGCATTATTCTTCTTTCAAGTGCTCGCCAAAGATAACAGAAATTAATAATGAATTATTAAGTATACCATACATCAACACGCAGTGCTGATAATCTGCTCTGGATGTTAAATGAAAGTAACAGACAAACACTGTCTACTTGGTGATATGTCAAAAGAGATGAATATAGCTGCTCCGGGATAATTTAAATCATGAATTGTGAAGTTCTAGAATCCTTCCCAACCACTGAAAATACACCAGATATATTGATGTTTAAAGGCCCCAAATAACGATTCCTAATTGTAGAGATACAATCTATTGTTACATTAGACTGGCGAAGAACCTGACGCCCACTGAAAGCTGTTTTTGTGTTATGGACTGCTTTGAACATGATCATAAAACCACAGTAGTGTGCCATTAATTATGAACAGATTACTATTTTGTGGCATCCTACTATAGAATGAGAAATGTCACCTCAAATGAATGGGTTCCCCTTCACCCTGACCTTCTCCGATTTTTACATAGAGGTGATAAATCAATGACTGCAGTAACAGCAGGAATTCTTATTAATAGCCACCTTCACTTCTCCTACGTTGGGTTAGACATGCAGGTTTTCCCTTTCTATTTTATCTAAAAGAGATTTTCAAGTCGGATGGTGTTTGTGCTTATTGATCGAAGAAAATCAAAGTCTTACATGACTAAGCAGCATCCATCACCTATTATAACAATAGTTTTCTGTCAAATAATCGCTACGCATAAGCAGCCTTATGTAACCAACAGTCAAAAGCTGTAAAAGTACACAGTAAAAATTTGGCCTGAAATACAATTTATCTTTTCATCTCAGCTCAAGAAGTTGTTGTTTTTTTTTTATATATACATTTATGAAAATTTCCAGTTTCTCAAACCTTCATATATATTTGTAAATTTTAGATAAAATTATATATTGTTTTATATCCTTATAGTATAAGCTTTAGTGCTGATACTTCATAAATAGGTCACTTAGAAAATAACTTCCATAATTAAAGGAACACTAGTGTCAGGAATACAAACATGTATTCCTGACACTATAGTGCCTGTGTGGCTGTTTAGGTTCCCCACCCCCTTAGATTACTCTGAAAAGATGATTTTACTCACCTTTTTTCCCCCCACACCGAACAGGTCTCAGTTGGTCCTGCCTCCATGGCTGAGATCATCACTTTTGATCATCTCAGCCAATCCAGTGTTTTTCCATAGGAAAGCACTGGGATGCTCTTGTGAATGTGTGGAAAAACACCACACTGCTCCGCTAAACATCTTCTCATAGAGATGGATTGAATTAATGCATGTCTATGGGAAATTTTCAGTATCTCCATGCAGAACTCTAGGAAGTACCTCTAGTGGCCGTCTGAGTGATTGCCACTAGAGGTATTGCCAGGCACCAATGTAAACGCTGCCTTTTCTCTGAAAAAAACCCCTGCAGGGACAGGCTATAGACACCTGAGCCACTACATTAAGCTGTAATTTTTCTGGTGACTATAGTGTCAGTTTAAAGCATGCTAACAAGTAAATATGAAATATTTTCTCTGAAAATGCAGTGTTTACATTAAAATGCCTACAGGGACAGGATATAGGCAACAGAACAACTACCTTAATCTGTAGTTGTTCTTGTGACTATAGTGTCTCTTTAGGTCTTCCCTTTTCTAATTCCTTAACCCATCACAACTAAGGTTTATTTATTCAGTTACTGTCCCTCTAACCCTTCCTATACACTCTGTTTTAGCAACTCATTCCTTTTTCTTCCTTTGCCACCCTCTTCAGCTTTACAGTTACCCTCCCAACTTCTCAAGCTTTACCATTTCTCTTTTCTCTTCCAGTCTGGTATGTTTTATTTAGGACACAAATCTCCCAGAACACATTGTGCACCATTAGTCTCTGTAATACTTTAGCCAACGCATTTCGCAATGGTGGGTAATGATTACAAAGATTAAAAAGAAAAAAACTTCAGTTTTAGTCTCAAACAAATCATCCTGAAACTGTTATTTACTGTATTGTCTTTAACATGGATACACAATATGATATATAAGATGAGTAACTTAGTACCAGCTTTTTCAAGTTTTTTTGTTTTTATTTTCTATTTTATTTACTTTGAAAAGACGTGAAGAAGGAGATATCGATGCAGTAATCTACAAAATTACATCTTTGCATTATGAAGTTTAGTAAAAATATTTATACAGGATTAAGGAATGCACAAAGTGTATCACACCCTCTGTAGATTAGATTTCAGTATAGAATGAACACCATACAAAAAGGAAAGATCCTTTGTTCCCTTAACAAATGCTGCTGTGAAGCTTCAATTATCTGCCCAATGAGCCTTTCACTCTGAATCACTTATTCTTTTTTGTGCATAAAAAAGTTCATAATTAGCTTCAAAACAATAAAATGTAAAGTGTAATAAGAGATAGCTAGAGACAGTAGTTATGAAAGATGTATTATCTTCTATTCAATGTGCCATAAATTCAATGTGTTAATAAATGCAATGGGGAAAATAAATGGCACTTTTTGTCTGTCACAGTTAAAGGACACACCATGCACCATAACTACTACAGTGATCTGTACTGGTTATGTTACCAGGAATGCCCTGGCACCCCGTCTTACCTGTTGTCCACTGGGTGCTGTTCGAAGCATCCACTGCTAGTCAGTGAGACCAGAAGCTTCTGTTCTGGAGGTTACATTAGCTCTCCTGAGCTATGCCTTGCCATGCAGGGATAGCTCATTGGCTGAGAGCATCGGTTGATGACTTAATATAGTGAAACAAGCTTTTGGCTCACAATGGCCAGTAGTGGTGGCAGGGAGTGGTCCTGGTCAAACATTTGAATTTGTAAATGGCATACAGGTATATATGACTTTGCATATAAGATATATATTTTTTTTGAAAGATGACTGCTAATCTGTCAAAATCACTTCTGGAAAAATCACAACAATCAACATCACTTCTGGAAAAATGCTAGTGGTCAATCCCTAATTGTATGTATATTTTATTTGTACAGCATTAACATATGTACCTGGTATTCATAAAAGGGAAGGACAGGAACTGCAGCTATTCAGACATTATAAAAGGAGATACAATATATCTGGATATATAAGGACAGGATGTCCATGCCATACAGATATTATTTGAATGAGAATGGAGAAAGAGCTAGTATCTGCTTTGGGTGGGAGGGGCATGATTCCAACACTGGACCATACAAGGGTTTACTGAGAGCATCAGGTTACTCCAAGCACCGTTACCTCTTAAGTGTTTTGAATTCATCCTTGTACAAGGAACCTGCATGTGCAGCTTTTTGGTATGAAACACTGCACATATTTAAATATTTTATATTACTGCTGTGGGTATCATTAGCCAGCCCGTAATGAGAGTTTTTGCTAATGCACATTCATTGGCTGAGAGTTATAAGCTGATGCTCTCAGTCAGGAATGACCATCAGAATTGGCATTCGACTGCAAAAGCTGGATGTAGTTCCTTCAGCACTGAGGGACACTCAGCACCCAGTGGGATCCAGATAAGAGGCAAACCATTGCTAAATTTGCAATATTACTGGGCAATAGCACCAGCAATTCACTACACTACAGTGATGCTCTGGAGTAACCATTTAAGACATGACTCTTTAATGTGATGTTACAAAGTTGGTAATGAGATAAAGACAATCTTTACACCTGACATCTAATACAGTTAAGGAGAAAGGTGGCTGTGGGTCCTGAAGCACCGAATGTGGGGCTATTTAGCTCCAGATATCTAAAGTTGGTACAGGAGACTGGAGAATAGTCATGTTTTTTTTTCCATTTTACATCAGGCAGCTGGTTCTCTATTATAAAAATATATAGACGTAGTACTCTGCCAACGTTTTGCCTCCCAAGTGACTCCCAAGAGAGGGTGCTGAATAACAGAAATCTGCTGCACACTTCTCTATAACTTAGATCACATTGAACATCTCAGTGTGCTGCATGTGCATCAGCAGTACACTGTTTATAGGAAGAGAGCAAGAGACATGGCATAGACATGTGGGGATATGACATATCCCCACCTCTCTGTTAATATAAGGTTCTTCCCATTTTCCTTTGGGCTCAAGTCACAGAGGTTTCTAGAACCCAGCAACTCCCCTGCTAAGAGCACTTGATTTGGTGGGCTCTTGATAGAGTCTTATGTCGAAGTCATTAAAGAGATTATTTCATAATTATGTATAAATGAGCTATAGACAAAATGTAAGCCAGAGAACAGTGGTCTCCAATCCATCTATGACCAGAAGAGTTTAAAAATATGTAAATTGTATCCCTAGTTGAAGGCTTTCTAAAGAAATGGTTCCCCAATCTGCCTGGCTAAGCTTCTGTTTGTTAGCATCACCAATCTTTAAAGGAACACGTTAGTGTTAGGAATACAAAAATGTTTGCTAAAACTTAAGTGTCCATCTACTTCCTTACCCCCTATTCCTCAGTCCCTATTCCATCATTGAAAGGGTTAAAAAAAAGTTTTATATCTTCCCAATGTCCCTTAGCGTTGACTCGGACTCCAATGTCAGCTGATGGGGGACCTAATGCACATGTACTGCACCTGCTGCATGCGCTTTTTCCCCACAGGAAAGCATTGTCCTTGACCTTCAGCTGACCCTAAACCTATTGCCCTATGCTCCCTGCAGAACATCTCCACCGCTGGCAATAAGCCAGAGCTTCTCCAGATGCGGGACATCCTCATGCAAAGTATGAGGACATCCAGACAGCCACTAGAGGTAGTTTTAGT
Organism: Pelobates cultripes; assembly: GCA_933207985.1. Taxonomy (NCBI): domain Eukaryota; kingdom Metazoa; phylum Chordata; class Amphibia; order Anura; family Pelobatidae; genus Pelobates; species Pelobates cultripes. The sequence goes on along the minus strand of OW240915.1, from coordinate 48,035,685 downwards.
ACTGCAGTGTAAACATTGCAGTTTCTTTAAAATTACAATGTTTTACACTGCAGGGCTAAGGTGGACAGGGACCCTGCACGCAGACAACTTCAATGAGATAAAGTGGTCTGGGTGCCCGTAGTGTCCCTTTCATTTTTCAATAATTAAAAATTGGAAGACATTATTTCTTCATCTGAAATATTTTCAGTACAAAGCTTCACGCATCTCACAAGGTAAAAACGTAATATACATAAAATTAAATATCTAAACATTCAGTAGATGCATATTTTACAGTTTCTGCAACTTAGCATCTTCCTAATTCAATGGTCTGTGTTATGTGCTACTTCAGTGGAATAATTCCCAGCATATTTTTTTTTTACTCAATTTATAACAACTATGCAAATGTGTACATTTTTGAATTTTGTGATATATTCTTAAAAGGACAGTGCTAGTTCAATTCACTATCTGTGTTCTAATAGATTAAAACAATTTACATTAAATTAATATGTTAGATGAAATACCCAAAAAATCACCAATTTTTCTTGTCCTTTAAGTAATTGAACTCATATGCTCTCAGCATAATAAAGATACAGACAATACTTGACTTTCATGGGAGGATTAGTGAGATTGTGCATGAACATAGTCACTAATCTTTTGTAGGAGGCACACATTCAATATTTCATGACTGGTATTTTATTAATTAATTAGATGAACCAGAACCAGACTAGCCTCTGGTTCATATATCAATATCCATTATTCTCTGGAAGAAAGGTGGAAGGAGAAAGGCCACCTAGAAGGGAGAAGAAAAATTAGTATAAAGGAAATATTTATTACAATGAAAATATATATTTTAGCTGTTTACATGATAAAATATATCTTAGAAAGGCTGTTCTGGTGTGTGGAATTCTGACTCCTGAGTATCCAGATCACATGAGAGGGCAGAGCCCTTCTTGTTTGTATCAATAGTCTAATGGAATATTCCAAGATAGGTGTGGCAGCATTCATTTCACCTTGCCTATTGTACTTTCTCAAAGTGTGATGACAAATCTTGAGTGTTGTTTTATAATTACATACTTCTCCTCCAATCCACTCATTTATTTATTACAAAATCCTTCCTTGGACAATGTAAATGTTTTAAAATTGTTATTGCGTACACTCATCATACCATATAGTCTCTCATAAAAAAGTATATAAAATATATATCTGAATTTGTTTGACCGAATACTAACCGGAATTAGTTTCACTTAAAAGGAGTGAAAATAAAAATAAGGCTATTGTACTGATATTTATCAGTACAATAATAGTCTTATTTTAACTCCTTTTAAATTCAGATTAAACTGAATGGTATTTTACAATTATAATTCATTCCATATCCATGATTTTAATTATTAAGCTACTTTTCAGTTGCATATTTTAAGCATTTGGTCCAGCTGATCCCTCGTTTACTTCTCATTTACTTATTTATTTGTATTTATTTGTCCCTGAACTATCAGTCATTTATTTATTTATTATTTTGGTGCCACAGACGGAAGACTGAATCACGAAGCAAACAAACCTATTTGACCATTGTCCATGTTGTTTTTTTGTGAAACGTCCATATACCTCTTTTGAGTTATGGAATTTAGATGACCCACCAATCAGACAAAATTCAAACAAATTGCAATTTGTTTGAAACTGAATATATATAATGGCAACATATGCCATTATGTTTTAATATACAAAATACTGCATTAGTGCATAGTGGGCACATTAAAAAGCTGTTAAGAAGAGTTGATAAAAACATTAATCCATTTCTTAAGATGTATATGCATAAAAATTATAATATGTATATACTAATAGCAGAGTCGACTAGACCTGTAGAATGTAAGTATAATTTTTTCACTTGTTTTTCCTTTATATCGAATCTTTATGTATTAGAACATTGTGGCCAAAACATGAATATGAAATAAATCTATTTATTTTTACAGTAATTAAAGCACTGAGTTACAACATTAATATTTATATTTCTTAGTATTACAGTTGAATGTGTGGATAATGGAATTACACAAAATATTAATTTAAAATAATAGTAATATTAGGTGGCAATATTACAATTTACTTAAAACATCTTTCTAAAGTATTGTGCTTAAAAGGGTTATTACAAGTAAACAAAACAAAGTAGTACTCAAAGTAAAACAATACAGAAATGAATACAAGAAAGACAAACACTTTGTTGTAAAAGACATGATACAACTAAAACCTCAACATGTAACTTGCAATGTTCTGCCCAAGGAACCCCCTGCAGCCATAATGACTTCTAGGCTGAGGATAGGGAGCTAATCTTTACTACATAGTGGAGGTCTCTAGCCTTTCCTGTAAACCGTTTTATTCTCAGTGGCAGGCACTAGGGGAGAAAGGTTTCCTAAGGTAGGCCGGCTTAATATATTACTGCCTTAAGACCTCTGCATTGGCTACACGCTGCCTCTAGTGGTCTCTCTACAATTATTATTATGCTTTATTATTTGCATAAATCATTAGCAAAAAAATTCACTACACACTAATGCTGTATAAATCTCTTTTTTCTAGTTTAAAGGAAAAATTAACTATCCTGCACTGAATATGCATTGTATGTATATTTGTGCAAATACATTTACTTGCAGTATTACTTTGGTGTGAATTTTTAAAAGGAAATATATGTGGTATTGTTTTGCTAAATTGTTTTCTTTTGGTTTATTGGTTTATTACTGGCCGGTATCCATTTATTTATTTTTCACTACTGTAACTAAATTGACTCAAGATTATGAGGTTAGAACATTTGGCCTATTTAAACTCACCTCACCCTTTTGTAGTTCCCATTTTATTGTTTTCTGTACACGATAAGCTATTGAGTTTTTGTGCTTGATTCTGGTTTTGACTCGCCATTGTTATATCATTTTTCCAGTTTTCTGTTATTCTGACCTTAGCTAGTTTATTTGATTTGTTTCTCTTTGGTATCCCTCACCTAAGCTAGGCCTAGACGTTGCATTAAACTCTTGTTGGAGTATCCAACTTTGAGCCTAGCCATTCTATTGGTAATACATCCATTACCTTTTCCTGTCAATTCCTTAATAAAGAAGACATTGGTCTCTAGTAAGGACCCATATTAGTAAAATTGTTCAATAGTATCCTGACAGTATGAGTCCAACTTGTTGTGTGATAAGATTCCTTTTTATGTATTTATTTGGCAAGTTATCCAGTCAATTAAGAATTCAATATTGATGATGGTAGATTGTGTCACTGCAACTGATTTTAATTAAAAAAAAAAAGATGTTTACAGGAAATTATATGTATTTTTTTTAAATTTAATTCAAGCAAAAAGGGATACGTAGCTCAATTACATCAGATTGTTTTAGATGTCAGACTTGAGACACTAAGCTTTGGAATAAATAATAAGAAATGTGTTAAAGAAGACCACTGGGAGGTAGTCAAGCCAGAAGTGCTTGCATTCAAGGTGATCGTCAGGCTCAGTAGAGTTAAGGATGTTTGCCAAATTATACCAGGGTTCCCTTCTACCTCTATGTTAAGATATGCTGCATCAAGCAGGCTTGAACAACTGACACATATACTTGGTTTGTTTGGTTATTTAGAGGCACTAGTGCATGTCCAGAAAATGAGTAAATATAGATATTGCCCACATTGCAACATATACTATGAGACTCTTTAGCCTTTGCCTAGACTTTGTTCAGACACCTGGAAAGAACAACTCAGCAGACAGAAAGCACCTGTCTTACAATTATGTTTCTGGACACAGATACGCACAGAGGGCACAATTGAGGAACTCATAATCTGCTGTGTAAAAGATGCTTTGCAGTATGCCAGAAACGGCTGACAGTGGAGAGAGCAGGTTTCTTTTCTGTTATAAAAGGCGTATCACTAATACAATGGTATCATTATAAGAGGTGTATCATTAATATAATGGTGGATGCAGGAGGGAGCACCAGGGCAAGTGCTTCCTCTGAGTCACTAGATAGGTACCAAGAACAATTTCCTGAACTGTATTTTTTCTGATACAGACTAGAGGTAGGTAGAGGTGGCTGTAGGTGTATTGTAACAGTATTGATGTTACTGCTTTGAGTGAATGAAAAGAAGCAACATTCTATAGACATTTTGTTAATCACTCATAACAGTAACCATGATGAATGCCAAAATGCCATGCCAAAATGTCCAGAATTAGGAAAGACCCAGTGGGAAGCTGAACCCAAGCCCTCCAAAGAAATTATTATTTTTTAGACTGAGTGAGGGTGATTCCTGAAAACAAAGGACCGATAGGGATTATTCAGCAGCCGATGGACACAGTGGAGGTATGTCTCATGGTACCAGGGCAGAGGTAAATCCATTTATGGGATTCAGGCAAAATATGAATAATAACCATTGTGTGGTGTTGTTAAGTGTGAAGGTGAAAATAATTGACATGAGGATTTATTCAGTCAGAAATATTCAGGATGGTGGAATGGGAATCTGTTGAGTTGGGCAGAATACGTGTCAGTTTATACATGGTATGTTAATATGGTATGAGAGTGTGCAAATATATGTGGGATACAGATGAGTTGCTACACAAATACTGAGATGCACTAACATTGACATTCACAAACACTGAAATGCACTTACGTTATCATTGCAAACACCCATACACATAATCACCATCATTTTTAAGTACAGGGAGTCAGTGCATGATTTCCTGGAAACACAACACATCTAATAGAATGAATCTGGCAGTTAATACACATGCCTGTGCACTGTGTCAGCTAGCGTTCTTAGTTTATTCTACTGGATCATCATAATGGCCTTTTATGACCTGTAACTTAAAAAGTAAGCCAGGCATACATCTGTGCTGACACTCAACCAGTTTATTGTTTTACTCTAGATATTGCTTACTATCAATAAGTCTGTTGATTAGACATGCTTTTGTTGAATAAATGGGTTTGAATGTAATTCCTCCATCTTTTCTGAGTGTCAATTAAGAAAAGACTAATATCTTCCAATCAATGACTTAATACTGACTAACAGAGCTATTATATGGCTCATGAGATGTAACTGTGATGTGATATTTTTACTCATCCGAAACATTTCCCGAATATATGCCTCAATTTGATATTGTTGGATAAACTTTCCAAATTATTTAATATTTTTGAATAAACTTTTAAAATTATTTAAAATGATGAAAAATATTAACATTTTGTAATATATTTTCTTACATATTAAATATAGATATGATATTTATGATATTTTAATATTTTGGAAAAAAATATTTTAAAAGTTTATCCAAAACCATTAAATTATCTGGAAAGCGTATCCAAAAATATTCAGGAGGTTTTGTCAAACAGAGTTATGGTGAGTTGAAAACTGACTTACAAGAAATATGCCAATATTGCAGAGAATCTACAAATTTTTTACGCAGCTCTACAGTTAAATTTTACCCAAATCATCTATTTTAGTCTTGCAAGTGAGTTCCACGTTAGGTGAAAAATACAGTTACTATATGGAGATTGAAAATGAAGTTGTATTAATATTATATTATAAGGAAACATTTGAAATATTTTATATACACACTGCGTAACATATACAATCCTTTGGGACAGTTTCTGTACTAAAAGATATATAACTGTTTTGTAACAGTACTTCACATATATTACATTATAGTAGCTATGCAAATTAGCAAAGCGGATCTTCAAATATACAATAGTCGTTTTATCCTTCGCAGTTTGTTCTATCAAGGCAAATTATAAAGTGCTAAATAGCTGCTAATAGTCTAGCAACAACTAGCAACAACTGGAGAGAAACACTCTCACACTCTTTCACTCTCTAACAATATGTTCCAGTATTGTGCATACAAAGGTGAGAAAGTAGTAGTTAGCATGGCATAGAATGGCATAATATGTAACCTAACCTTTTTTAACCCCTTAAGGACACATGATGGAAATATTCCGTCATGATTCCCTTTTATTCCAGAAGTTGTGTCCTTAAGGTGTTAAAATGGACCTGTCAGTTGACCTTTTCTCAGTTAATATGACTGCTCCCAATATGGGGTGAAATATCCCCTCTGGATCATTTTGCATTCACACCTCCATTTTCTTTTTTGTACTTCTTGCAGACAAGTCTCCTGGGAGTCCCACCTCTGTAGTTCCTTCACTCATGCATGAGTGTACAAAATAGGAATCTGTGGAAATTCCCAGAAGACAGTGGACTCTTCCACATCTATTATAGTGCTATAGGCATCGATTGTACAGAGCATAATGAAATGCATTTCCTGTCAGCTGTCACTATTGATGGCTGATGAGAAAAAACCACGAGTTTGCATTATGTGCATTGACCCAAAGGCATACATAAGACAGTTTGTCTTAGGTATAACTTTCAAAATTCAATACAATTCCATTATATCGTTATGGAAATTTAAAAAAAAAAAAAAAATTGGGAAAAAACTAAATGTGATTAAATTAAATGCTCAAAAAAATCAAATTGTACCCAGAGTTGCTGTTTCAATAAAAAGCGGCTCTTATCCCCATTCTTCATTTCAACAATGTTTTTCTTTTTGTGTAAACTCTTTACATTAGCTTGAAAACTTGTACATTTAGTTTTTACTTGATTGTGAAATGACTAGTGAGGATCTAAAAGTCTCTAGAAACATAAAATGTAATTCGATATATATCTGCACTATCCTTCCAGTGTTACAGACATATAGGCATAGGGCAATAAACAATCTATTACCTTCAGCCATATTGTATTGTATAGAGTAGAAGTTTTTATATGTATATATATTCTCTGTGTATGATGCCATTACTCTACCTTACACACACTTGCTTGAGTGCTGTACTCTACCAAGATATAAATCTTAAAAAAATGGGTGCAATCCCAGTACTTTGATGCAGTCATTTTATGTGAAACAAAGTTATATCAAATCGATGTTTTAGCCCCAACTTGGCATTTTTAAAGATAACCTATACCATTCAAAAAACACTATATTTGCAGGGACACAATTAAGACGTACGCAACATTAAGTGTTATCATTCGTGTTCTGTGGAAACAAGTGAACTGACACACCGGAAGTCGCTCAGGAGTGACGTGTGCGTTACCCTCGTTTATCAAGATTGTCATTTGTTCTTATAACTATAGACTATGTGTGTATATATGTTTGACAGAGATGTCTTATGTAATATATTACTATTCAAGCACATATATTTGCATGGCATTGGTTACTATAGCAACCCCAGCGAGGGTTACGCAGACGTCACTCTGTGGTGACCTCTGGTCTGTCAGTTCACTCGTTTACACGGAACACTGATGAGAACACTTAATTATGAGTACTTCTTATTTCTGTTCCTGTATATATATATATATATATATATATATATATAAAAAGTAGAATATTCCTTGCACTCACGCTTAAGTAGTCAAATTTGCCTTATTAGGCATGCCGGGTGCCAGTCTTTAGGGTCCTTCAATGTGGTATACAAAGCAAAGCAGGCTGCACTCACGGACTTTCAAACTTGAAGTGTAATATTGTAATATTTTTGTATGGTTTAGGTTATGTTTAAAAAGGCCCAGGTGGACCCCAAATCTCAATTTAATGTAACCTTGTTTGATTCACATAAAATGACTGTATAACAGTTCTGAGAATGCACCTATTTCTTGAGAGAGAGAGAGAGAGAGAGAGAGAGAGAGAGTGTGAGTGTGTTCAAATGTATCCAGTGCACAGAGTTTTAATGAAATTGTATATAATGGCCTGTAGAATGTAATATAGTGGCTTTCACTAGATATTTTAAAAAAAGTCCTTGTGTATTGAAGTTTTCTATTACAAAAACTGAATGGTACTCATTTTATCGACCTTAGAATGATGAAAAGCCGAGTCGTCACTGCCAGGAATAGTTAAGAAATTATTAGCACAGATCTAAAAGCATCTAGAAACATAAATCTGCATGATACTGTCATTTGATATGTTCTGTGCTATTTCTTCTCACAGGGCCTGGGTTATAGACAAATGGGCTCAGACCACGAAACAATATGGATGTCTCATCCATTATCTCCAACAGCCATAAATACATTAACCATTGGACTGCTAGAAGCATGAGTAACACAATGTTTTCGCTAAATTGATGTAATTTGAAAATAAGACAGACTAAAATAGCCATATTGTCACAAATTAATGAAAAATCAAATCAAGTATTTGGCTTACATTTTACAATCCAATTTTCAATTCACTGCAATCCTTGGATTAATGAACTGAGGCATACCTAGGTTACACCCAAGGAATATATGTATTTTGGCACCTTCTCCTGAACTTAAAGGGACACTATAGACACCAAAACAACTTTAGCTTATTGAAGCAATTGTGGTGTGTAGATCATTTCTCTGCATTGTCACTGCTCAATTCTCTTCCATTTAGGAGGTATTTCACTTTGTTTGGGCACCTTAGTCACACCTCTCTGCATGGGACTTGCACAGCCTTCCTGAACACTTCCTGTAAAGAGTCAGCTAAGGTTAATACTTCCTTCTTTGCAAATTATATTTTATTTAAAATGTATTATTACCTGCACTGTTGATAGCTTGCTAGACCCCACATAAGCCTCCTGTGTATGAATAAAGTTCACTTTAGAGAGCAAACAATAAGAACTTTTAAAGGAAGTTACATCTTATTGAAAGTGAAAACATTTTTTGTTTAATGCATGGTATGTGTCACAGCCAGGGCAGGTGTGGCTAGGGCTGCATGGACAAACAAAAAAGATTTAACTCCTAAATTGCAGAGAATTGAGCAGTGAGGCTGCAGGATCATGATCTATACATTAAAATTGCTTCATTAAGCCAAAGTTGTTTTGGTGGCTACAGTGTCCCTTTAATTATTTTTGTGTATTTCACAATGTGCCCCCAACATTCTTTTTCTTATGTTGGAAAAATAACACAAAAATAAGGTGCAAAACATACATGTGACAAGAGGTTGAATACAGTCACCAAGGTTATATATAAAATACACATTGTTTGGGAGAAAAATACATTGGGAATATGATTTTGCACAGAAAACATTTGATGGCAGTGCCATTCAAATGTCCAGGAACTCCAAAATTTAAGCTAAATATAAATTGTCTACATTTCTCTAGATATATAATTACGTTTTAACTGATTGTAAATGATAGTGTTTCTTCCTCTGGTTCTATTGATTTTATAGAGATTCCCAAAATGCATTGCATATTTATTTGGCAAATCTAATTTCCTATTATTTTCCCTTTGGGGACTATTCTCAGAATCCGAACACATTGATAAGAGGCCACTTACATTTGTAAATGTTTCCTCTCAACCTCAGTAGCCAATATTATAACCACAGTCTGGTTGCAAAGTATTGACAATGTTTAAAATTACAGTGGTACAGATATAAATTAGTATAAAACATTTGTTTTGATTTGTGAAGTGTACATATCATGCAATTATGACAGGGAAGCACTTCGCAAAGGGCACACTTTGATATTATTATACATTATGCTAGCTAAATCTCAAGTAAAAGTCCAGTCATATTTTTCCTTTTTAAAAATTTTGATTTTTGCTTACAAGCTAAGGGTAAAATAAATAAAATAACATATGTTCTGCAACTTGGGAACTTTCAATGCATTATTCCAAACTGCATAATTTATGGCTGAAAGCTATTGCTTGATTGTCCTGACTCATAAAAGTGCATTAATGTGTGCAAAGCCCAGTTTGCAACTATGTTGCACAAATTGCATACCCAGTTTCTGTAAACGGAGTTTTAATCTGCTTTTTTTTGGAAATTAAAAATTAAACTACATTGGATAATACATATTTAAATCTATATACGATAAAGTGTCTATGTGTTTGTGTGTTCATTTGTGATAATAGAGAAGCTGGACTCTCCCCAATGACTAGCCATTTCAATTGGTTTGGGATTATGCAATGGGCCTTTCGGAATTATTTTTTTCGGTCGAATAGACAATCGTCCAAATCTCAATTAGATCTAAATTGAATCTCCATGTGTATTATTCACTAAACACAAATTTGTAGCTGACCTGCTTAATTTATGCACAATGCTTTAAATGAAAAAAACTCCAAGTGGGCTGTTAAACTAAAGTCTTGAAACACAAAATAGGTTTGCACGTTAATTATCAGCAAAGGAGCAACCCAATCACATCATCTCTTCAAGACATCTATATCATTAATATTTACACAGTTAAACTAATGTTGCTGCAGACTGTTGCTGTTGCAAGTTTGCCTACAATGTTTACAAGGGTCCTTTTTAGTAAATTGTTATGTTACCAGTAGAAGAGAAACATGCCATTTTTGCTGTTCCAACTCCCTTTTGCCTGCCAAAAGTAATTAGCTCTTCATCAATGTTTACCCTTCACTGGATATCAAATCAGACTATTTATGTTGCTGATGTCTGATAATATTTTCACTACATCTTCTCTTACAGCCTTTAGTTTTTTCTTCCTTCATGTTTGATCCATGTGACATATATGTGAATGCAGAAAAAAATTTGTTAATTAAAGACATTAAACAATTTAGAGAATATTTTCCTAGCCCTAAATTTTACTGCTAGATTATCAGTTTACATCGACTCACCACAACTCTCTATTAAATCTCAGCATGAGTGTGTAAAGAGATGCTATAAACCCCAAAATAACTTGAGCCTAATGAGGCAGTTATGGTGTATAGCTCATACCCTAGTGTTAAGACACCTCCCGTGTCTTTAAGCCAAACCGCCGTTTAGTAAACCTTCCCCGGCTGCAGTACAGTCTCTGTTCGCTTACTCTGTAACCCACGAACCAAATGCAGGGGAAGCGGCAATCTCCCGATCGAAATCCACGAACGGCTCCAAACTCCCGAACGGCAATATACGAACTGCTAGGAACCGTCGAACAATAATATCCCCAAAGCGGCTTTCGTTCCATCCAGCAGTCTCTAACCGTGAAGAAGAAATCCCCCCAATAACGAGACAGAAGCTCCGCATTGAGGGTCAAATAAGATCTGGGTTTACTGTGGGCTACCTGCCCGTATTTATGCAGGTCTCCCACCTGGTGGACACTCCCCTAGGGGACCAAATGGAAGACTTAAAGTACAGACAGATAGCAGGACATTTCTGACACACAGTCACATATTTTACCCACAGTACATTCTGATTCCCTCCCCTCTGTCCTGGAGTTAATTACCAAGTAACTCAATTAACTCCAGGACAAGGACAGTCGCCATCTTAAACATGAAATAATAAAAGACACAAAAATGCATAACTACATGAAGACTGAACATTTCCCATTCGTATTACATGTCCCCAGATAGCCTGGATCTGAGTGCATATTATTGGCGAATAGCGCTCAGATCCCACACACATAGTTCAATCGCCATGGAGTCAAAGTTCTTACAGTCCTTCGGTACACGAATGACTCCATGGGTGGGCTATCTGGGTTAAGTCTTTTGTGTGTTCTCAATCTCCCGAACGGCCGATGTTCGCATGCTTTCGTGGAGGCAGCCAGGCGTTCCCTTGTTTCAGCGGTGTTCGACAGAAAAAGTGTCCGTTTTCCGTTCCATAGAAATAGAGCCAAACACCGCTGAGCGTTCGCATGATTTAAAATGGCCGCTGCCTCGTGGTCGACATACGAACGACGACCACCCTGAGTTCGGTTTAATTGAGAAGTGTCTGCGGTTAACCACAACGTTATAATGGTGATCACTTCGTTAACCTGCAGCACACTCCTCACTTGGGTGGCCGTTCGTTCGGCGGTTTTGTTCGGGAAAAAGAGTCATTCGAATGGCTGGGCTATAGAAACCAGCCATTCATACGAACGGGGACAAACAGACGAACGGGCAAAAATCCAGCAGACAGATGGTTCTGTCACACGGCTCCCTCCTTGTGGGACACTCCGGCAGACCCGGCTTGACCCTGTGGCGGGTCAACTTGGGGATGACCGGACTACGAGGTGATGGAAACGTCTGTTTGTCGTGACAACCCATCTGCGTTTCCGTTTAGCTTACCGGGTCTGTAGCTGATGGTAAAATTGTAGGGCTGTAGTGCCAAGCTCCATCTCAGCAGTCTCCCATTGTCTCCTGAGACCCGGTTAAGCCAAACGAGTGGGTTGTGATCAGTCACAAGGGAAAACTCTTGCCCATACAAATAGGGGCTTAACTTTTTCAGTGCCCAGACCAAGGCCAAACATTCCTTCTCCACTGCCGCATAACTCACTTCTCTGGGTAACAACTTTCTGCTGAGATATGCGACAGGGTGCTCTCCTCCATCTTCCCCGACTTGGCTCAGCACAGCCCCCAGTCCATACATGGAAGCATCTGTATGGACGAGAAAGCGTTTGTTAGGGACTGGGGCAGCCAAGACAGGGGCATTCACAAGAGCCTGCTTCAGTGCCTGGAACGCAGCTTCACAAGCCGGAGACCACAGGACCTGCTTAGGCAAGTTCTTCTTCGTCAGGTCTGTCAGGGGCTTAGCGATAGCGCTGTAGTCAGGGACAAAACGTCTGTAGTACCCTGCCGTCCCCAAGAAGGCCAATACCTGGGTCTTAGTAGTGGGTGTGGGCCAGTTAGCCACTGCTTCTACCTTGGCTGGCTCTGGTCTCTGGCTCCCACACCCCACTCTGTGACCCAGGTACTGCACTTCAGCCATACCTAGATGACACTTTTCTGGCTTCAACGTCAGGCCAGCGGCCCTAATCTTATCCAGCACTACCCCTACATGTACCAGGTGTTCCTCCCAGGACCCACTGTAGATCGCAATGTCGTCCAAGTATGCACAGGCAAATTCTTGGAAGCCATCCAGGAGTCTATCCACCATCCGTTGGAAAGTAGCCGGTGCATTTTTCATCCCAAAAGGCATGACCTTAAATTGGTACAGGCCAAATGGGGTGACAAATGCCGACTTGGGGATAGCATCCTCGGCCAGGGGGATCTGCCAGTAGCCCTTACACAGGTCTATGGTGGTCAGATATCGCCCCCTGGCAATACGATCTAGTAATTCGTCTACCCGGGGCATTGGGTAGGCGTCAGTGGTGGTCCGCTCGTTGAGTCGCCTGTAGTCCACACAGAACCGGGTGGTCCCATCTTTCTTTGGCACCAGGACTACAGGCGAGGCCCAAGGGCTGTCGGAGTGCTCGATAACCCCAAGTTGGGTCATCTCCTGTATCTCCTTCCGCATTCCTTCACGGACTGCTTCAGGGATACGGTAGGGGGGCTGTCGTAACGGGGTCTGTCCAGGGGTCTCTACCTTATGCACAGCTAGGGTGGTATAACCTGGTTCCTGGGAGAACGTCGCCTGCTTCTCCCATAACAACTGCTGCGCCTGTACCCTTTCTGTGGGGTTCAACCGGTCCCCTAGCTGTACCAAGGTAGTAAGGTCAGTCTGGGAATCCCTTTCTAATAGATCTGGAAGGGGTAAATTCTCAGAATCATCTGCAGCTGGGGCACACACTGCTGCAATGTTCTCAGGTCTCTCCTGGTACTCTTTCAGCATGTTCACATGAAAGGACCGCTGGATCCTCTCATCTGCACAGCTGGCTATCAAGTAAGTAGTGTCGCAGATCTGCGCCACTACCTTGTACGGGCCCTGCCAAGATGCTTGCATCTTGTTGGCCTTCACAGGTTTGAGCACCAATACCTTTTGCCCAACCTGGAAGACCCGCTGTCGGGCACCCTGATCGTACCATCTCTTCTGTCTCCCCTGGGCCGCCTGGAGATTCTCCCTTACCATCAGGGACAGTTTCTCCATGCGGTCCCGGAGTTCCAGAACATATGGCACTATGGGGGTCCCTTCCTGCTCCGTCTCCCCCTCCCAGTGGCCTCTAATGAGATCTAGGGGTCCGCGGACCCTTCTCCCATACAGCAGCTCAAAGGGGGAGAACCCAGTAGATCCCTGGGGCACCTCTCTATAAGAAAATAATAGATGAGGCAGGAATCTCTCCCAGTCTCTGCAAGTGTCTGTAAAGGTCCTCAGCATCTGTTTGAGGGTACCGTTAAAGCGCTCGCAGAGACCGTTAGTCTGTGGGTGGTAGGGTGAGCTAAGTAACGGCTTAATGCCGCACACCTTCCACAGTTGCTGGGTGAGCACAGCGGTGAATTGGGTTCCCTGGTCGGAGAGGATCTCCTTAGGGAACCCGACCCTAGTAAAAATTCTAACCAGGGCATCAGCAACCGTCTCTGCCTCTATGTTAGACAGCGCTACTGCCTCTGGATAGCGGGTGGCATAGTCCACCACGGTAAGAACATACTTCTTACCGGATGGACTAGCCCTGGCCAGTGGACCCACAATGTCAACGGCTATGCGGGCAAAGGGCTCCCCTATAATAGGCATCGATAATAGCCTAGCCTTAGGGTGGTCCCCCCGCTTTCCTACCCGTTGACATGTGTCACACGTGCTGCAGTACATCCGCACAGCCTGGTTAAAGTTTGGCCAAAAGAAGTTCTGGGAAATCCTATAGGCTGTGCGGCGGGACCCTAGATGTCCAGCTAAAGGAACATCATGCCCTATCCGCAGAATCTCCTGCCGGTACTTTGCAGGTACCACTAACTGGCGATTCGGCGGAGAGGCAACACTCTTCTGGGAAGGTTTAGGGATCCTATATAACCTGTCCCCCACCCACTCATACCGTTCCCCATCTATTCCTTCCTCCCCAGCCTCTGCCCTGTCCTTGTATCTTTGGAGGGTCGGATCCGCCCGGGTTTCCCTCCCAAACTCCTCTGGGGAATCCCAGCTTAAGGGGACCTGATCTGGGGTATCAGTCGGGGAAGGAGATCTTACCTGGGTCTCGTCAGCAAGTGGGCTGGTTCCGGCAGCACGGGTCTGGGCACGGGTGGTCACTGGGTTCACGTCTGCAGGGCCCATCGGAGCATAGGCTGAAACCAAAGGGGCCAAATCGTTTCCCAAAAGAACATCTGCGGGCAAGTCCTTCATCACCCCCACATCCACATGCCTAGCGCCCACTCCCCAATCCAAATGTACTCGGGCAACAGGTAAGCGAAACACGGCACCCCCTGCTACCCTTACTGCCACAGTGTCTCCAGTGTGTTGATGCTCTGAGACCAAGTTCTTTTGGAGCAGTGTCATCGTGGCTCCTGTGTCTCTCAGCCCATTCACCACTCTGCCATTTAGTTTCACAGTTTGCCGATGTTGCTGGCGATTATCCTGGTGAGCTGCTTGCACTGGGTCTGCCTCGTGCAGAATGCCCCAAAATTCCTCCTGCTCTAGGCAGTGAGCAGCAGGCTGAGGTGGGCGCTGGTTTCCGTTAACTGGTCTCCTCCAGGACTGAGCCTGGTTGGCACTGTTCAGGGGGCACTCAGGACGCTTGTGCCCCAACTGCTTGCATCCATAGCACCGGATGGGTTGGGAGTACTCCCGGGCATTAAATCGGGCTGGTTGCATATAATTGTTAGCTGGTGGTGCAGCTGGGGTACGGTGTACTGGGGGTTGGTAGACTGCAGGAGCGGGTGTTACTGCTGGTCGATATTCCAGTCTGGCAGGGGCTTTAGCAGCTGTACCATCCAACTTGCGGGCATCCGTGTATTCGTCTGCCAGACGGGCAGCCTCGGGTAGGGTAGAGGGTTTTCTGTCTCTGACCCATTCCCGGACCCCAGCAGGTAGTCTATCAAAGCAGTGCTCCAGCAGGAACACTTGTAACACCTCCTCCCCAGTTACCGCTTGGCATCCAGCCATCCAGTGGGCTGCGGTACGATGGACTCTGCAGGCCCATTCCACATAAGAGTCCCCAACCAGCTTGTTGGTTTCTCTAAACCTCCGCCTGTACGCCTCTGGGGTCACTGCATACCTGGCTAGGAGCGCCTCTTTCACAGCCCGGTAGCTGGTGATCTCCTCCTCTGGGATGGCCCGAAAAGCTTCACTAGCCCGGCCAGATAATTTCCCAGAGAGGATGGTGACCCATTCATCTGCAGGTACCTGATGTAGCGCACACTGCCTCTCAAAGTCTGCCAAAAATCCATCAATCTCTCCCTCTGTTTCCACAAAATTTTTAAACGCAGCAAAAGGTACCTTTTTTCTAGCAACCACATTATTGTCATACGGTACCTCTGCTGCTGCAGCTCCTCTTTCCCGGGCTGCCTGTTGTGTTGCAACTGCTGCCTGCACACGAACCACGATGTCAGCTGAGGGGTTGTGGCCAAAATGTGCCAGCCTTATTTGTACTGCCCGGTTGAATTGTATTTCCTCGGGTGTTAAATCCAAGGTACTGGGCACGTTGACTCTTTCCATTCCCGTTGCTGCATCCATCTCCATTAACAAAGCAATAATCTCCCGTTTCTTTAAATTGCTTGCTGACCTTCCTCGGCGTTCCAATATGTCCTTAAGTGTAGCACGCCTTAATTCCTCGTACTGCATCTCTTGTAGCTGACCTCCAGTGCTGTAGGATTCATCCCGTCGCTTGCCACCAATTGTTAAGACACCTCCCGTGTCTTTAAGCCAAACCACCGTTTAGTAAACCTTCCCCGGCTGCAGTACAGTCTCTGTTCGCTTACTCTGTAACCCACGAACCAAATGCAGGGGAAGCGGCAATCTCCCGATCGAAATCCACGAACGGCTCCAAACTCCCGAACGGCAATATACGAACTGCTGGGAACCGTCGAACAATAATATCCCCAAAGCGGCTTTCGTTCCATCCAGCAGTCTCTAAACGTGAAGAAGAAATCCCCCCAATAACGAGACAGAAGCTCCGCATTGAGGGTCAAATAAGATCTGGGTTTACTGTGGGCTACCTGCCCGTATTTATGCAGGTCTCCCACCTGGTGGACGCTCCCCTAGGGGACCAAATGGAAGACTTAAAGTACAGACAGATAGCAGGACATTTCTGACACACAGTCACATATTTTACCCACAGTACATTCTGATTCCCTCCCCTCTGTCCTGGAGTTAATTACCACGTAACTCAATTAACTCCAGGACAAGGACAGTCGCCATCTTAAACATGAAATAATAAAAGACACAAAAATGCATAACT